>PVKS010003025.1:0-109347 GCA_004027875.1 Aplodontia rufa
GCAAATCAATACATGTAATTCATCACTTAAACAGAATTAAGGACAGAAACCATATGATCATCCCAATAGACACAGAAAATGCCTTCAATAAAATCCAGCACCCATTTATGCTCAAAATTCTTGAGAAAATAGGGATCAAAGGAATTTATCTTAATTTTGTAAAGGCCATGTATGCCAAACCTTCAGCTAGTATAATAATAAATGGAGAACCGTTGAAAGCATTTCCCCTGAACTCGGGAATAAGACAAGGCTGCCTGCTTTCACCACTTTTATTCAATATAGTCCTCGAGACCATGGATGGAGCAATCAGGCAGGAGGAAGAAATCAAAGGGATAAGAATAAGAAGGGAGGAAGTCAAACTATCCCTTTTTGCTTATGACATGATCCTACACCTGGAAGATCAAAAAAACTTCACCAGAAAACTGCTACAGCTTATAAACAGATTTGGCAAAGTAGCAGGCTACAAGATCAACACTCATAAATTAATAGCTTTCCTAAATCCCAACAATAATAGGGAAGAAGAAATCAGGAAATCGATCACATTCATAATATCCTCTAAAATAATAAAATACTTGGGAATTAATCTAACAAGAGAAGTAAAGGACCTCTACAATGAAACTTTTTGAACACTGAAAACAGAAATTGCAGAAGACCTGAGAAGATGGAAAGATGTTCCATGCTCTTGGTTATGCAGAATTAAAATGGCCATTCTGCCAAAAGCACTATAAAGATTCAATGCAATTGTCATCAAGATTCCAATGTCATTCCAATACAGATATTAAAAAACCAATTCTCAAATTCATTTGGAACAACAAGAAACCCAGAATAGCCAAAACATTACTAAGCAAGAAAGATGAAACAAGTGGTTTTGCAATACCAGATCTAAAAGTATGCTATAGGGCTGTAGTATTAAAAACAGCATGGTATTGGTATCAAAATAGGAATGAATACCAATGGAATAGAAGACTGAGACAATGCCCTGAATCTTTAAACATCTGATCTTTGACAAAGAGGGTCAATATATAACATGGAGGAGAGACAGCCTATTCAACAAATGTTGCTGGACCAACTGAACAGCCACTTACAAAAAACTGAAATTAGATCCTTATCTCTCACCATGCACAAAAAGTCAATTCTAAATTGATCAAGGAATTAGGAATTTAGCTAGCTACCATACATTTGCTAGAAGAAAAATTAGGACCAACACTCCAACATATGGGAGTTGGTAACAACATCCTCTACAAGACTCTTAAAGTGAAAGAATTACAGTCTAAAATCAATGAGTGGGATGCCATTAAACTAAAAAGTTTCTGTACAGCCAAGGAAATAGTCAAAACAGTCAAGAGACAAACTACAGAATGGGAGAGAATCATGGCCTGTGATCCCTCTGACAGGGGACTAATATCCAAAATTTACAAAGAACTCAAAAAACTCAACAAAAACACAAGCAATCCAATCAATAAATAGGCCAAAGAGCTAAGCAGAAACTTCTCAATAGAGGACATTGAGCAAGCCAATGAATACAGGAGAAAGTGTTCTAAATCACTAGTAATCAGAGAAATGCAAATCAAAACTACCTTAAGATTTCACCTCACTCCATATATATGTGTGTGTGTGTGTGTATGTATATACATATATATATATATGTATATATATTCATTCAATGGAGTTCTACTCAGCTATTAGAAACAATGATATTGCATCTGTTGAAGGTAAATGGATGGCACTGAAAGAAATCATGCTGAGCAAAGATAGTCAAACACAGAGTTAAGGGCCCAATGGCATCCCTCGTATGTGGAGGCCGAACCTAAACCCAGGCTTTGCAGTAAAGTAGAAAAATTCATGTATTAGATCCATATAACAAAAATGCAAAAAGTTAATATTTATGAGATACAGTTGCAAGATACTTCATAAGATTTAAACAAGCTATCCTGCATACCTGTACAAAAAAGTAAATGTTTAATCCCATTGTCAAATATTTTGAAGAATAACAAGGGATGGAAGGGAGGAGAATGTGAAATGTTGGAACTGAGATAAAGCAAGGTAGATTCCAAGCAGTTATAAATGTCACTGTATTTACTTTAGTCATATATATAAAAAATGTCTTCATAGGTGTAAGAATTATGTCACTGTATTTGGGTATTTTAGGAACAATATAGGACCCAGAAGAAAGGCAAGGGATCAGGGAATGGGAGGAGGAAGGTAGAGGGATGTTAGGGAAGGGATATTGAACAAATTGTATTGCTGTTTTGTGAGCATCTAGGAATATGTGACAACTAATCCCAACATTATGTAAAATTATAATGAATAAAAACTTTAAAAATGATTAAGTGTAAAAATTACTCATTTCAGACACTATGCTAATCATTTTATATTACTTTAGTAAATCATTAAACTAGTATTATTCAGTTCAGATGTTATGAAAATAATTATTCCAAAAGAAGTATGAACTTGTTCTAGAGTTCATATTGCTACAACCTCTCATTTTAAAAGCAGTAATATCTTTCATAAAGGGTAGAAACTGCATGAAAAAGTAGGTTGCAACATATTCTGCGTGTGTATGTGTCATGCTAAAGAATACTTTTTCTGAAAGATCAGCATTTCAAAAAATTAAGAGGGTTCCCCAAATGTTCAATGCACTAGTTCTAAATGAAGATGGAGAAACAAATTATTAGACATAGCCATACAGGTCATGATTGAACTTAAAAGAAGAAATGAAAAGACACTGGCAGGGTATGGAAAGCCGGACAGATTAAGGAGTGAGTGAAATAAAAGATAAATATAGTATATTCATTTGATAACCATATAGAAAACAGAGACTTCCTAAAAATATGGAAATGTTATCTGGGTCTTAAATGATGGGCAGAGAAAGTCGTAAATTATACAATACTCTTGTATTTACTGAAAATCTTGTTGGTATCGAGAGAGTATGTGACAGGAATAGAAGTCATATTCAATACTGAATCAAGCAGCTGGATGAGGCCATTACCTATAAAGAACGAAAAGGGATGGGAGGATCTCAAATTAACTTAGTAAGAGATCCAAGGTAGTGTCTCTTTTCCATCTCTTCCAAAGTTGTACTAGCCAAGGAAACAATCGTAAGAGTCAAGAGGTTTCCTATGGAACTGGAGAGAATCATGGGCTATAATTCCTCTGACAGGGGTCTCATATTTAGAATCTACAAAATCCTCAAAAATCTCAATTACAAAAACACTAGCACCCCAATTAATAAACGGGCCAAAGAGCTAAATAGAAACTTATCAACAGAAGACACTGATGAAGCTAATGAATACATGAGCAAGTGCTCTAAATCACTAGTAATCTGAGAAATGCAAATGAAAACCACATTAAGATATCACCTTATGCCAGTCAGAATGGCAAAAATGAAGAAAATATACAATAATAGATGCTGGAGGGGCTGTGGAGAGATAGGGACACTAATACACTGTTGGTGGAGCTGCAAACTGGTACAGCCCCTCTGGAAAGCAGTGTGGAGAACCCTCAAAAAACTAGGGATGACTCCACCATACAACCCTGCTATTCCACTCCTGGGTATCTTTCCAGGGGATTTAGAATCAGCACATTATAGTGACACAGCAATATCTATGTTCATAGCAGCTCAATTTACTATTGCTAGACTATGGAAACAACATAGATGTCCATCAGTGGATGAATGGATCCAAGAACTGTGGTTCATGTATACCATGGAGTTTTACACAGCAATTAGAAACAATGATATTGCAGCCTTTGAAGGTAAATAGATGGCTATAGAAGAAATTATGCTTAATAATATCAGCTTAACCCAGAGATCCAAGGGTCGATTGTCTCCACTCATCTGTGGAGGTTGGAACTAGACCCTGGCCATTCAGAAAGGTGGTCCATTATCATGTGTTAAATCCAGATAAGGTGTAATGTTATACAACCTAATACTTTTTTAGAGATATTGTGGGTAAGGGATGGGAGGGATATGGGTGGGTAATTGTGGGGGCACTCCTGGGGGTAAATCTAGTATCCAGAAACTATACACATTTTATATTATTTTATTAAAAACTTGTATGGTTGTTTAAAAATAAAAAAAAATTTTAAGTTGTACTAGCCCAAAGGTCTTGCATTAATAACTTCACATTTGGAATTCAAAGAGTTCATCAGTTATGTTGGCCACTCCTGACTGGTACACCTATTATAAGGGTTTCAAAACTGGAAAATTAAGGATAGAAATGAGAAAAAATCTGAGCAGGAAGAAACAAAACTTAGTGAAGACTGAAATGGAAGGAAAACACACAGCATGGCTTTTTTAAAAGATCAAATGACTTGTACATAAGGACAAACTGCTTACTGAAAACAGATTACTGGCAGTCATAAATGACCTGGGTGACACATTTGGGCCATGGGATGAGCTGGCAAAGGGAAGAAAACAGGCAAGGAATATCTGAGAAAGTGTGAAGTAGTCGTTAAACTGGGTCAATTTCCTGACAGAGGGTTCAACCCCTTCACTAAGAAGTAGACGGTCTATCTCACACAAAAACATTGATGACCCAAATAGAGTAGCTCGTACTTAAGAAAAGATTTTTTCTACCTAAATACCCTATTCAAATGCTACTGCCAGAAAAGAGAATACTTATAATACCACCTCAGATAAAATATTCCTGTGAATTATAAAAAGAACAGTTTTTCCCTTTCAGCCATGTAAATCCCATTAAACTAAGTATATGTCTTTATACACCTGTCAAGGACAGATTAGAGACACTGTTCATAAAGGTCAGTTGGGTCCATTTTTAGTACCTATGAACACATCTTTGAAAGCACAGTCTAAAAATGAGTTCCAAATGCCTCTGATCCTCTCCCTCGCATGTTAAGAGCTGAGAGGGAGAACACATGTCCATAACTTAATGACTACGTGCTACAAACATGTTAAGTTCTCATTTCCTTGGAAAATATTATCTTGATTATTTTTTTAATTATAGCTTAACACAGTGCTTCCCAAACTTATCTTCACATTATAATCACATGGGATCTTCTAAAAGTTTCAACTTCCAAACCACCAAAGCAATTAAATCACAATCTCCTGGGGTGGGATCCAGACCTCATTATGGTTTAAAGCTCTCCGGGTAAGTTCAATGTGCACAAGTTAGAACTTACTGTGTAAATACAGAACTCCTTGAAGGAAATCTGATTCACCCTTGAGAGCACCAGTTCTGATTCTGCTGCACTTCAGAGTCATTTAGGGAGTTCTAAAAATCCCCAGGCCCCAACCACACCCTAGAACAATTAAATTATAATTAGTGGTCAAGGTGGTAGGCAGTCCTCATTGCTCTTTTAATGCTCCAAACATACTGCCAAGTTTGAGAAAAGTGCTTTAAACTAGGAGAAGATTTTTTTAGACCAATTAAAATCAGTACATGACTGAAAAAAAGAATTTCATTGATACAATAACAATTCTTATTAAAACTCTCCAGAAGAGAAGGAAGAACAAGAATTTGTATTATGGAAAGATAATGATGCTCTAGTCAATAGACCAGCTATTATGTTAACTACAATGTTGAAAATTAGGGCAGAGACAGAAAAAGACTAAGGCAACGGGATGAAAAGAAGTATAATGTATTGTCATTTAAAGATGTATAATTGAATCTTTCGTTCTCTCTATTAAATAAAATATGCTCCTATTCTATTCTGTACTCTTGCCAAATAGTATAAATGTAAGAAAATTTAAAAAGAAATAAATTTAGTGATAGAAAAAGGTTTCCAAATACTTATATGTGGATTAAGTGACTGGATAATTTCAAAATAAAGGAAGGTCATCTCTTACCTCTCACTTCCATTCTTACCAGTAGCTTCTGGTCACTCTTTGGTTCCGTTAGCTCAGTATGATCAAAATGTATGTTATGCTTCAACCGCAACAGAAGGAATGTTTAAATTAAGATGACTTGATGTTATTACTTTTAAGTGGTTATTTAATCTTCACTTTTATGTCAATACATTTCAGTGGAAGATTAAAGTATCATTTAAAGCAGGTTTTATAAAGTATAAGATGTGTTGTCAGATGGGAAGACAAATCAAAAGTGCAGTTCACACCATTGCGACAGCAATGACACTCAAGAACAGCAATCTTTTGCACCACAACACTCACGGCAGAATGCAACAGCCTCTGCAGCACCCATGATCATAAACTTGTAGGGTCGCAAGTGTTTAAATTACCAATCCATGCAGTGTGCTACAGGGAATTGAGGGAGCTTTTCAATTTTAACTCTTGTAAATTGCCTGGTAAAAAGCCTCAGTTATTAACAAGTTATCTAAGTTAACAGCTAGGCACACAGTGTCAATTGAAAAAATATGCTTCAGACAAAGTGAGTGGCAAACATCCACACAGTCAGTAATTTTCAGAGGCTTTAAGAGATTTTATAAAGATAAATGTCAGGGTCAAAGTCGGATGATCCAACAAATTTCCTTTTTTCTCTTTTGATACCCAAAGTATATGGTATAATATTTTTATGTACATGTGCAAGATGAAATGATTGTTAGATTCCAGCCAATTAGCATATCCATATCACAGTTGCCTTTATTTTGTGTTAAGAACATATAAAATCAACTCATTAAGTTCCAGTATACAATGCAATATTAGTCTATGCTGTACATTTTCTTAGATTCATTCATTCTCTGTAACTACAGCTTTGTAGCCTTTGATGCACATCTTCCCCATTTATGTCAGCCCCGCCATAACCACTGTCCTACTCCAAAATATAGGTATTTTTTATTTATAGTCTACATACAGGGGAGTGCTCTGGCACTTCTTTCCATGTTTGTCTTATTTCATTGAGCAAAATGTGCTCCAGGATCATCCTCGTCCACGTTGGCACAAATGGTGGGATCTCCTTTTAAAGACTGATTAATATACCACCAGGTGCATGTACATACAAACACAAATACTATATATGTATTTTCTTTTCTTTACTCTTTCATCCATCAACAAACATTTAGGTTGTTCTCATATTTTGGTTACAATTAACACTGCAGTGAACACAATGTGCATATTTCTTTTTTATTTCTTATTTTTATTTTATTATTTATTATATAAATATCAGGGATTGAACCCAGGGATGCTTAACCACTAAGACACATCCCCAGCCCTTTTTATTTTTTCTTTGTTTTGAGACAGGGTCTTGCTAAGTTGCTTAGAGTCTCACTAAGTTGCTGAGGCTGGCTTTAAACTTAAAATCCTCCTGCCTCAGCCTCCTAAGCTGGTAGGATTACAGGCATGCACACTGTGCCCAGCCATAGTGTACACATTTCTATTTATCCCCCAGTTTCAAATGCAGAGATAAGTGCAATTCTAGCTGTGAGTAATCTTGCCCTGAAATATCAAGAGGGAATCACTTGATTCCCTTTGGAGATCATGGTTAAAGTATATAAACTTTAATTTATAAGATAAAGTTTTGGAAATCTAATGTACAGCTAGGTGACCATAGTTAACAATAATGTATTTTACACCTAAAATTTGTTGAGAGCAGATAGCAATCGTTTTCAACACAAAACAAAAAAATGGTAACTGTGTGAGGGGATTGGTATGTCAATTAACTTGATTGTGGTAATCATTTCACCATATATACAAATGCTAAAACATTGTGTTATATAACCTAAATACACCAAAATTTTATTTGCCAATCAATTCTAAATAAAGCTGGGATAATCATCTTACCAAATAGTGTGAGTTGGTAACTATAACCTAACCTAAATTTTGGGTTGGGCCACTAAAAGACTCATTAATTCCTGCACCAAAAAACAACATACAGGGCTTCAGTGGTCTCTCAGTGGTTATGGCACTTGCCTGGCACATGCAAGGACATAGGTTTGAACCCCAGCACCACATACACAATGCAGCATTGCAGCAACAAAAACCCCGTGAAAAAGTCGATAAATTGTTTCTCTTTGTCTCTCTCTCTCACTGTCCCTCTCTTTAAAGATCTTGTTCTCCCTCATTAAACAAATCTATTATTACCTACTAAACAATGTCTTCCGATATTTCTGGTGGAACATGTTTCACAATTCATACATAATTTTGAAAACGGAAATCATAAAAACCGGTTTAGAGTGGACCATCCTACCAAGTAGAAAGAAATGTGCACAAATCGTTGAAATCAGCTTTTACTCTGAATCTGACCAGCAGTATTATAATTCAAGCATTACATAGTAAATGAGATAATTTAAAAATCATTCTTTCTAAGCACAAAACATCTTGCAACTTTCCATATGAATTTGCATTATCAACTACATATACTCAAGTACACTTTTCCACCTAAGCCTCATTAAATTGTTGATGTGATCAGCATTTAAACTCGCCTCTCAGCAAGATCTTTGGAAAAATAAAATATTTCATCTCCCAATGTTTTAATGGTTCCAAAATAACTAATATTAAGTATTTAAGATTAATTATCTCATTCCTTAAAAGATGGCCTATGCTTTTCACAGCCACACTAGAGCAGCATTGCACTTGCCTGGCATGCACGAGGACTCAAGTTCAAACCCCAGTACCACATACACAACTAGGGGTTACAGCAACAGAACCACATGAAAAACTAAATAAAGTTGACACTCTCTTTAAAAGAAAAATACTATATGGAGCTCCAGTGAGATATAAAGTATGGAAGCCTTGTTGTGTGACTTTCCCACCTGGCCTTGTTTGCAAGTGTGCACCCAAGTTCATGGCTTCCATTGCTAGAAACACAGGCGCCTCTGTCAGCAGAGCCTCCTGCCAAAAGCCTCCTGCTCTGTCGTTGAAATTCGTTTGTTAACCTTATATCTGGCCTATAGAAAAATGAGATGATGTTTGTATGACTCCGCTTTATAAACCAATGAATTGAAATCTTCACTCAGAAAATGCCTAGCTTTGGTGGCTTTCCTTTAATTCTATTAGTCTTTGTATTTCCTAGAGTCCAAGGTCATTTTTTCACTTTGTCTCTCTTGCCATAACAGAAATCAAAGAAAATGAGCCACTTCGGTGAATATCAGCCTTTCTTTCAGCCAGGCTCTCACATAGCATAGTAAGTACCCTCATTGTTCTAATTAGTTCTTAGACATTCTTTGATGGGAAGAGGAAGGGAAGGATTAAATCATGCCACTGATTTCAGTAGCTTAGGATTCTGTCTGCTTTTTATTAAGAATTCCTTGTGTGGGTCTGGAGTGGTGGCTCAGCAGTTGGAGCACTTGTCTGGCATGTGTAAGGATCCAGGTTTGGACCCCAGCCTCACATACACAACTAAGTGTTGGAGAAATAAAGGCCAGATGAAAACAAAGTTGATTCTCTCTTTCCCCTCTTACCTTTTTTCTCTCTCTCTCCCTCTTTCTCTTTAGGAAAAAAAAACAATTCCTTTTATAAATATTATGAACATATCCTCACAACATTGTGACAAAGATGCTCAGAGGCAGCACAGTCCAAATTTTCATAGCACTGCATGTTTAATGATCTGGGTGACTTTTTACAAGGTACTAGTATCTCTATGCCATATTTTTTCCATGTGAAAATAAATATACTAACATTATCCATCTCAATAGATTTGTGAATTGAAAGGAATAATGTGTATAAAACACTTATCCCAAATGAGTCAGTGCTCAATAAAATTAACTCTTATTTTGAAAGCAGAATTAAAATATTTCCAAAAGGTCCAGCATCCTCTATAGATATCTTATAAAATGAATTTGATGAATCAAATATCCCAATAACATTTATACATATATAATATTCAACATTTTAGAATGCACATGTATTAATGTCAACAACTATTAATGTCACAATATTTTGTGACCAAACTCTAAATAGGGGATTTAATAAATTCCAAAATGTTTTGAAATTGAAAAGGAGAGGGAACAGTGCCTACACAGGAAATGCAGATGGGCCTATACCTACATCAGAAGTATGGCAAGGCCTGAACAAGAAACAGCCCACAGGTCTTTGCACACATTAGACATGATTTCCTGTGGTGCTTAGTTGCTCTCAAAGTTGAAGATACCTTGGTCTCACCTGGGCAGTATTTTGAGTCTATCTGGATAAAAATGGAGATTTCAAGGTTTTGATCTAGACCTAGTGAATTAGATTCTCTGGCAGTATAAGAATTAGAAATTGACATTTGACTAGAACACCCTCCCCGACTCACTCATCACCACAACTCTTAGCAGTCCACGCACCAAACTTCAAGAAACGAAGAACTCAGCAGAAGCTAGGTTCACTCATTCAAACAAGTCCTTGCCAACATTTCTGTCCCCTTTTCAAGGTAGGCATACATGTATACACAGGCATACAACATTTCCTCAGTCAACACTTAAAACTGCCTCTCAGTCAGAAAAATCCAAGAGCCTGGATCTCCAGTAACCAAGAAAGTACACAAAATGCATTTTCACTGAAAAACATACTTTGCCTCTTCAGTGGTAAATTAGGATACATTATAATGTGAAACTAAATGACATTTGCCGTTTTCCTCCAGATAACTTGATGTTATTCTGTCACTATCCAATGAATTGGCATTAAAATGAATTCTGTTCCAACTCCTCCAAATATCACAGTTACTTTGTAATTGCTCAGAATATTGTTTAATTACCTTCTCACTGCATAACACTTACCACATAATTAGGTAAATAGTAATTATCTTTGGAGGAATCAATAACTAAATGGGATTGGTGTATGGCAAAGTGAATCAGTGCCTTACTGGATAAACACGGGAAGAAGATATTCAACAAAAGGCCTTAGAATTAAGCCACTGAAGAACATCTCAGAGGTCAAGGATTTTAGTTTATGTCATATGAACAGAAAACAAAGAAAAAATGGAGTGAAATAGTGGTTCATCTATTGTGTCATCATTTCAGCACAGAAAGCCAGTAGCATAAGTTCACCATTTTCACTCTGAAAGTAGATCAAGGAAGTATATAGAGCCAGAACATAGGCAAGGGACAAAAGGAGGAAGCCAAAGAATATTCTAGCAACTCACAGAACTACAGCCCATAAAATGTGGTGAATTGAATAACATGTCATTAGACTCAAAAAGGGAGGGAGAGATGGTAGGGAGAAAGATAAAAGCAGAGAAAATAGGAGGAAACCAACCTCAAAGAGAAAAACGCTAATGCCACAAAGTACAAGCACAGACTCATCAACCACCCAAGACAGCTCCATCACTGCTGGATGGACATAGGAGGAGACCCAGCCAAGATGCAGACTGAAGAGGAACCTCCCAAAGGAAGCCTCCAAAAAACTGAAAAAGGAAAATCAGCCCTTGGTGTTCTTCCCCCCATGCCATATCCCGCAGCATGGGTGAGCTGCATGCCATATCCCACAGCATAGATGAGCTGCATGCCATATCCCACAGCATAGATGAGCTGCATGCCATATCCCACAGCATAGATGAGCTGCGTGCCATATCCCGCAGCATGGGTGAGCTGCGTGCCATATCCCGCAGCATGGGTGAGTCATATGAATGCAGCATCCTAGAGAAGTAGACTTTAAATGCCACACCAACTAGAATCACTATTGCAAATGCTTATTTAGAAAATAATTTTTCTTTTATATAAATTACCTTCAAGCATATTTCCCACCCACAAACTATTCAGAATGATTTCCAGGTAAGCTTTGCCCATTCATTCCTGGAATCACAATTTGAGGGAATCAGAAATGATTATTTGATTTCCAAATAACAGAATCATACATGACTTTCTTTTGTCTTTATATCCCCAGGTGCAAGCAGGCAAGTCATCATAGCCTTTATTCATAGAGCATTATTTATCACTGTAAAAATCCATCTCTTGTATAGTTTTCAACTCATCTCCCTTGTCCTATAGTCTCCCTTATCTATATTATTTGCTTTATGTCACCCATATCTTTATAGATAGAACTAACTTCACATGAAAGTGCTTAATTTATGTAACAAAAATTATACTATGTATCTTGCTTCTTTTTTTCTATTTTTGTTATTATATCAGGTTCTTAATATCTACCCAGGTTCTTAACAATGTCCATTTTTCTCTGTGTATAGGTAATTTGCTGCCCTTAAATGCCCCATATCAAACATGCCTCTTGCACATTTTACTTCCTCAGGCCCCTAGTTATCGGTACCTTTGTTGCCTCCAGGTCTCAAGTACCACTTCCATCAATACTTACATAGAGGGATAAAAGGGATAATTACCAAATGTATCCCTTTACTTTTGTGAGAATTTCTGATAAGGCATTCCTAGGCCTGAAATGAGAAATCATGGAGTGTATGTAAATCTAATGTCACTAAGTATGATTAGGACGCTTTCCAGAATGACCGTATGTTCAACAGCAAGTGGAACAGAAAAGGATACATGTTTCTTACATTTCTGACCCAATCCTGGGCATGGTGGTGCACACCTATAATCCCAGCAGTTCAGGAGGTTGAAGCAGGAGGATTATAAGTTCAAAGCTTCAAAGCCAGGCTCAGCAACTTAGTGAGGCCTTAAGCAATTTAGCGAGACCCTGTCTCAAAATAAATTAAAAGCGCTGGTAATGTAGCTAAATGCCCCTGGGTTCAAAAAAAGAGAATGTGTTGTTTGATTCCTTTCTCCATCCCATGGATTCAAATTCTATTCAAATTCAGTTTAAAAGAAAAAAAATTATTTCAGGAAGCATGATTCACCAGCTGGCATGTGATTTAGGGCGAACAGGAGATAAAACATGGTATAGTTTTAAAAGGTTTCAACTTTTAAAAGAGAGCACTCCAGTATTTTAAAAACTACACGATGCTGAAATATGGTGCATTTTCTAAGGAATACCCAAGCTTCTTTTATAATCAATTACATCTCCAATATATCTACTCTTGCATTTATACTCAGTGAGATCCAAAATGTTACCCTTGGGGCTAAAAGCAGGCAGAAGTTCGCAATCAGATTACCACTGACTCAACCTGGGAAACCTTGCTATTAATATCACCAAACAACAATAATCAGAAAAGGTAGAATCCTTGGCCATAGAATTATTCATCAGAAATCTAGAAATCAGTCTGGAGCCCTGCACTTTATGAATCCTAAAAGTCAGTGCAACATTCTGCTCAGAGCTGAAACAAGATTAGAAGCCCACCATTAAAGATTACATCAACGGCCTCAAGTCCTGATGCTGACGGCTCTATGATCTCAGGCTCACTAGCTTCTCTATATTTACTATTATTGCAGTTATTTTACCACACCATCCATGCCTAAGTCTCTGACTAGTCACTCTGCCCTGAATTCTCTAGACCCCTACAGACATGTGGTTCATTCTCTCACTTCATTTCTGACCTTGCTCAAGTGCGAATTTTGCAGAAAGTCCTCTTCCACCCCGTATATAGACTGTACCTCACAAACACTTTACCATCAATTTCTATCTTTTAATTCTGCTATATCATTCTTCAAAGCACTTACCACATTCTTCCCACTACACTGTAACACTAGAAAGATAAGAATTTTGTCTGTCATGCATTATACTCTCCCCAGCATTTAGGACAGTGCCTAGATACTCAAATATTTATGGAACAATATAAATTGTGATCAATGCTAAATATGCAATAAACAAGAGAGCCCATCCCCTGCCCTCAAGGAGTTGGCACTCCTGTACAGAAACAGACAAGAGGGCTATGGAATTCACAGTGGAACACAGATCTTCCGGCTCACGTAGTTCTTTCCATTCTGCCACATATAGCAGCATACACAAGGTTATTAGATTACTTGATTGGGAAAAAATTTATTTGATTATTTAGCCACAGCTAAGGGAAGACATTAGTGAGCATGAGAAAAGAGGGTTGTAAAGGCTGAGTTAATTGCCTTCCGCCATCATAGATCTTCAAAGATTTTGTGGGATTTTTTTTAGAGACACATTCAGATTAGAGGCCGTAAACCAAGAAGTAGCCTTGAAAACACTTCACAGACATCTATTATTCTAAAGAGCATTTAGTCAGCTTTTTCCCCTTGTGACCAAAAGAACTGGCAAGAACAATTGGAGGAAGAAAAGTTTACTTGGGGGCTTACAGTGTCGGAGGCATCAGTCTATGCATAGCTGGCTCCATTCATCAGGGCCAGAAATGAGGCAGAACATCATGACAGAAGGGGGTGGTTAAGAAAAGCAGCTAGGAACATTGCATCAGGAAGCAGACAGAGACAGACTCCACTTACCAGGGATAAAATATATACCCCAAAGGGACACCCCCAATGACCCACCTCCTCCAGCCCCACCCTACCTATAGTCACACTCAGTTCATCCTTATCACGGGATTAACACATTAATTAGATTAAGGCTCTCATAAACCAATAATTTCACCTCTAAACCTTCTTGCATTGTCTCACGCATGAACTTTTTGGGGACACCTCATAGTCTAAACCATATCAAGCATTTTCAGGTATTTTTATATGAGAGATAAATTTACATTTTTAAATAAATTATCACAGTAGAAATTTCATCTATATGCTTATGTTTAAACATGTACATCAGCCCATGAACAGCTTAACATTGGGTACAGGAGCTGAAAATTGGAAATGTTGCAGTGACTGTAACATGTCTCTATGAAGTTGCAACGCCTACTTCCTAACAGAATGAGGGTCTACCAAGTCTTTTTAGAACTGTGCTGATGTTCTGAGGCAAGCAAGCTAGAAAACAAAGTTTCTGTCTACCTGCACTGGAGCAGGAATAAACGCCCTATTTTATATTGTACACTAGTTCCTTCTTGACTGAACTTGAGGAAAGTGAAAGGAACTGAAATTTTAAACACTGTTCTAGAATCTAATCGAGAGAGAGGGAGAGGTCAAAAGTTGCTACAAATGTGAAGGTGAGCTGATCCTGCAATTTACTCTCTAGAAGCCCCATTTCATTTCTGTTGACAGACAACGCTGACACTAGAGAAGCCAATCAGACTGGATCCTACTTTGAGAGCTAGAGACTCTGACCTCAGCACTGGCAGGAATGTGGAACTGATTTTGAGTTACATGTTGTGGCCTAACATGGGTGAAGTAGGAGGACAGAAACACCAATATTCTCTAGAAGTTCTTTTTCTCCTTATTATACATTAGCTTCTGGGAACCATAAAAGACAACCTATCAAGCTATGGAGTCATCTAGTCATACATTTTTGAGGAGTAGAAAAAGTACTGACTTATACATAGTCTACTGTTATGAAATATCTCAAACTGTTATAGGAATGTTATATAGTTACTAGGGGTTATTTTTAAAGTCTCAATTGTGATGATCTCTGATAAATAGAAGACAAATTCTCAGGTTCCCAATGTTGACCTGTGAGTCACAAATCTCCCCTGCTCGGGGTCACAGTGCCATCATACTAAACTGAAAAAATAAGATTCATGAAAAAAATTGAGTAAGTTACCAGCTTTTTCTTCTTGAGGAATTTTATTTCTCTAATCACATGTTCCTCTTTGTGGCTATTTTGGAATGAGAATAATTATCCAATTAACATTTATTTCCACTGAATTATGATTCTCCAAACTACCAAATGAGAATGCTCCCTTCTTTTGACGATTAAGAAGGTGGGTCATCATATATAAATCATGTTCTGATTACTACATTTAGAAGTAAAATGCAGGTATGCATGCTTCCTGGTGCTGTCTCATTTTTTAATGAGGAATGCATCGAGGATCACAGCGCGAGACCCCGTGGTATATCCTCCAGCCTCCTCACCTAACTCAGCCCACATCCATCCCCCCAGTTTCCATTCTTCTCAAGTGTCACATGGTTTCCCCTGGTGACCACTAAGTAAACTGCATCTACTAAGTGGCTCTGTGGCACACTGTCTTTTTACCATGTTCAGTTTATTTCTTGTGTAAATAATGACAAACTAATCAAATGATACAAGTACTAAGAAAAGGTCTATCACTTACTGACCATGAGTCATGGTAAAGATCACTTAATCTCTTCAACGTATAGCTCACTTTGCCTTCTTGACAGAATTGATTGCATCAGATAAAGTAAAATGTGTTGTATGCTACAAAAAAATACATATGTGTACATGTAGATATAAACATTTTGATTATATGTTAGAGAACAAAATAAGTCAAAGTTTGAATAATACAACATTATGGGCGAGGGATGCAGCTCAGAAGTAGATTGCTTGTCCAACATATGTGAGTCCCTGAGTTAAATTCCTAATATCACATAAAAAATAAAATAAAAAAGAAAAAATTATATGACATTATATCAACAGGCCTTGACAGAATCAAAACCAGAGCGGAGACAAGTGGACCTTTTAGGTCATAGGCTCACGTTCTTCAGGACTTACGCCATCATCTGATGATTATCTTGATCAAGAAAATGAACCCCAGCCGGCCCACATCTTAAGAAATTGTTTAAAACATACAAATTATTTCCTCTCATCTTATGTAGCTAAATTACCTTTTCCAAATATAAGCTAGATTTATTAAAACCAACATTTCTCATAATTTTTAAGCACTCAGTGTCATACGAGTAAAAAAACACCTATTTTTTCTTTTCCAAATTCAAGCAAAACAAGCCTGCAGAACAGTCTTAAGAACCTTGTTAGTGCAGCAGGTTCAACACTCAAGAATTATCATGTGCTTCCTTCAGCACCCTCTTTACATGTAGCTGAATTTAAAAAGCAATAAAGGGAGAATAAAAGTACCGCCAGTTGCTGTTAGAGGAACTGTTATATCTATACATCTCTGCCTGCTTTTCAAGCCAGTAATCCATCAAGGCCCAGGACAGAGAAATAAATCGTTCTGGTCAGCTCATCACTGAGCAAATGTGCCAATGTACTTCTCTCTGGGTCTCAATGCCATTACTGAACAGCCAAAGCATCATGCACAATTTGTGTTTTTCCCTGTTCAGAATGAATATTGCCCTTGTTAGAAATATTATGCCTGAAAGCTGCTAAACTTCCAAGAGTCCAGAAAAGTTTGCACCCTTCCAGAGCCATGGTTGATCTGTGGAAATTTGTACCTCCGAGAATATGATAATATCTAAACCAAAAATAGGTCAATCTGGAAGCACTTAAATTATTCAGACTTTTCCACCAAAAGTAGATTTGGAGAATTGTCAAGTAAAATAATAATGTAACATCTTCCAAAGGGTCTCCTTTGTGGAAGGAAATAAAAAGTCCCAGGTACATTGCCCTACAATAGAGTATACTCAAAAAGCTCAGGAGGAAAATCGACTGTTCTTGTAAATTGTCCAACTTAAATGGAGGCTCTCAAGAAATGTTTGCCAAAGCAAATTAAAATCAATACATTTCCCTAAGGCTTAAATCACATAAAATAAGTTGAAGATTATAAATAATCAGATTATAAATAATTAGTGTTCAATTAATATTCTTCCATGGAGCACGAGTCGGTGCTTCTGACAGATACAGTGGATTATGGGCAGGAGGACAGTTGCCCTGGCTAGGCCCACATCAGGGGATGTTATGCAGTGCTCTCATGACCAATCTTGAGCTCCACACTGGACTTGGCACCCTACTTCATAGGTCTCAATAGAAGGATCCCTTTCTCATGAGGGAAATTTGGGAGAAATTTTGTTGTTGGTTTCTTTATCATTTATAGTGTATACACTCTTCACTCCTCAGTAGGATTTGAGGCATATTTCAAGTAAAAGTGAGGCAGCCCAAATGTATTTTAAAATTCTCCAAGATTTAGAGTCCAAAGAAAATTATATAATATTAACATACACAAACCAATTAAGCTGAAAAGTTAAAATGAGAGACTGGGAATGTAACTCAATGGTAGAGCACTTGCCTAGCATGTGCAAGGCCCCAAGTTTCAATCCCCACACAAAAATTAATTGAAGTCAATCAAAAAACATTCAGGAAGTAATAAAGTCAAAAGATATGTGTGAATTAATATGGAAAGATAAGGTCTAGTGTTAATAAACCACTGGAGGAGTTTTTTCAAATGGTAGCTCCTGTGGTGGTGGCAGGTGATACCTTGTGAAGCAGACTATATCATGTCTTCAATTCATTCCACTTAATCAAGAGCTGTTTATTGAAAGTACCTACTATGTGTGCTGCAGTTTTTTAAGAAATAACTTAGAAGTGAAGTTAAGAAACAGTTACTCAAATTATAGCAAAGGATGTAACTTTATCATTCTATAAATACATTCTTCAAGAAAACTAAGGTTTTAAATAAGATATCTCATTTTCTGTTGATGGTAAACTCCAGCAACAGAATTTAGAGACTATTCAAACCTTATTGAATAGTTCCTATGTCTCTTGAACTGAACTGCCTCTCAAAATACTGCTGCAATTGTGCTCCAGCAGGAGGCTGTCTACAAGTGTGGGCTGTCTGCTGAGTGCTGCAGGATGTAGGATTCTAAGTTTTTAATTGATGTCAGACAAGCAGAGTAGACATTCTATTTTGACACTCAGGAATCCAACTTTCATCCTTGTTTCAATGGAAACAATCCTATCTAGTATGTAGACAGCCTGCAGGGGTGCCTGTGAACAGGACCAATTTATTCTCAAACATGATATATTCTCAGCTGCTAAAATGGCTCTTACATAGCACATGACATAGGTGGCTTTGATTTGAAAAAAAAAATTTAAGGCATGTATTTGTCAATAGTTTATTGTATTTATCCTATTTGTTTATGATGACAAATTTAAAGGAGTGCTACACCTTGATATACCTTAAATAACTTAAGTATAAGTGCCTCCTCAAGACTGTGCTAACTAGTATTGGTCAGTACCATGGTACTCCATAATGGAATTGCATAGGCCTCATCATCTAGATGTGGAAGGCATATAGAAAAATAAGAGCAACATCTTTTCCATATCAAAAACGAACTATTACCCTTCCTTCCCCAAATGAGAGCTCATACCGAAGACATATGGAAGAGATCCTCCCATTAGCTCCCCCAATACAAACAGAGCAACACATTGGACTATTGTGCACAACTCTGACAAATGTCTATCACTTTCCAGCAGTGACTTAGTTTTTGCAAAATCACTCCTAGCTGACAAGGAATGTAAAAACATGTGCTCCCTACTCTAAGTCTTTTCCAAATCCCTCAGAACCACCCTTGCTCCCACCTTTTTCATCCAGAAAGACATTTTCCAGCCTTCCTTCTCAGAGGGCAGAAGCCAGAGCCAGCTCACAGCTTGTGTTACAAGATGGATGTGAGAAGCTGGCACTTCTTTACCCACACCCAGAGTAGACATAGTTCAAAAGTGGCACCTGGCAGGCATCTAATCATCTGAAGCAAATGTATAGAAGTGCTCCAAAATGGGATGTCAGAAAGCATGTTGTCCTCACACCCTGTTGAAATTAATGGATGGAGAGATAAACACAGAAAAAGATACCAATTACCAAGACTGCAGAGTTCCCAAGTCAGAACAACCAGTGTACCTTAAATGTAAAAATAATCACCCTCAATATTTTAATAATTTCAGTAATTGAGAATCATCATTTGTTCATCCATTTCAATGCCAAAACAGTAGTCCCTACAATTCAGTCTCTATTAGCAGTCTGCTGAGACATTAATTGAATATTGACCCAAAGAAATATCTGCTACCTGTGGCATCACTACAGTTCCCCAATCAAAAACCACCTCTAAAATTGAGATATAGCAAGTAAGAAATGCCATCTATCCACTATGATTATATTTTAACTGCTAGTACTTGGAAGCTAAAGGATTTTATTTTAAAATAAGGATTAAAAAAAAATCAAGACAGCCACATTCTTAGAGAAAACATGCCTTGGACCAGCAGCCAGGAGTCTCAGCTTTCTATTAATGCTCTGTTATCCCAAACTCTAAGACCGTGACTATGAACCATGTGTTCATTTATTCTTTTATTCAGCTATTTATCTACTCTGAGCAAAGCACTGTGCCAGTTTCTATCAGTCTCTGATTTTTTTCATTTGTTTAAAGGGCAATATTTATATCTATTCTAATACACAGAGTTGTGAAAATTCATGGAATTGTTTATGTGGTAAGGCATAGCAAATAAAAAAGCACCGTGCAATTATGCAGCAACTATTGTCAAAAGCATTCCAACTGCTCGAATCTGCATCTGACCACCACATGCGAGGAGAGACAGGGTTTCTATGTACATGATATGCAAATTATATGCAATTGTAAGTGCACTATATGTGAGCTCTGACAAGTGAAGTATAATTTGCAGAATTGGTGGAAATAAGCAGACTATTAAGGTAAAGGAAATAATAACCCATTTTAAATCCTCATAAAATAACTCTACATGGGCTGAAATTAATTTACAACTTAGAAGACAATACATTGAGGGGGCAATAAAACAGTGTTTTACACTCTCTTCTGGAACCAGATTGACTGAGTTCAATCGCTAACTCTACCACCTACAGTTGTTATCTAGGAAAAGTTGCTTAATCTCTCTGCCTCAATTTCTTCCCACATAAAGCATGGTCAATTAAAATATCCACATTCTGGAACCATTAAAAGGATTAAATAAGCAAACAATTTTATATAGTACATCACAAGAATATCTAAGGCTGAGCCACTTTTAATACAGTGTCTTTAATGTTCAGGAAGGTTATCAGAAATAACGCTGTTTATAAATTGATTCAATGAAGTTCTCTCCCCTTCTGGAAATGATTCATATTCTTCCTTGAATGTGTATTCCTTATTTTACCCCAAAAGATGCCTCACTCTTGAGATAGCCCACATTCTCTCTTGAATGTATATCTGCTTTCCTAAATCAATGTGTGTCTGGAAAAAAAACAATTTTACTATAATACAAGCATACACACACATGGAATTACATAATTTCTGTATTCAAAATATAGAATGTTGCCAACAGGGTCATTCATTGGCTTAAGCCCTATTATTTATCACCTGCTATTCAAATATTTGTCATGAGTTCTAACATGAATTTCTTGCCAGTTAAATCAATTTCTCTATTAGCTCCTCTTCCATTAGCCTATAACATACTATATCTCCCTTCTTTTGATCTTCCTTATTTCATTTAGTTCCTACATTTACAGCAAAGTTCCTTATAAGAGTTGTCTGTACTTTCTGTCTGAACCTCCTGCTTCATTCTCTCTTGAACCTACTATAATTGGTTTTTATTCCCTGCTAGTCTCCCTGAAACAGCTCCTGTCAAGGTCACCAATGATCTTAAGATTGCCCAGCCCAACTGTCACTTCTCAGGCTCCTCTTATTCCTCCTCTCAGAAGAAGCTGTCACTGAGCCCTTTCCACTTTGAAACACATCCTTTCTTTTGGTCTCCAGAACACTGCTCCTTTGATTTTTCTCCTACCTCACTTCTCAGTCTTCTTTGCTGGTCCCTGCCTGTCTTCCTGACCTCTAAGCACTGGCATAACTCAGAACATGATCCCCAGATGTCAATCCTTTCTCTACTAACTCCCCAGTGCATCTCATCTGGTGGTAAGGCTTTTCAAAGTGCCCAAAGGACTCGGGATAATTGTGGTGGCTCCATCTCAGAGACTGCAGACTGCACCAGTGTTCACTTGTTTCAAAAGCATCATCTTGATCTACACTTTTATCTTCTAGATCACTCAAGTTATTCTCCTTGCCATGGGCATTTGGGGCAAGATTAGACTGGAGAATTATATTTTTTTCCCTTTTAAATGGGAAGGCCACCAATGTCCTCTTCATGTCTATCGACAATGGCATTGTCATTCTTTGGGGACAACTTTGGTTGTTTTGCTACCTGCTGAGTTTGTGCTTGGATGCTAAAGCTGTTGACAAGTTTATCTTGGTCTTTCCCTCTCTCTCTCTTTCTCTAACTTGTTATCATCATAAGATTTGTTTTCAGACATAAGGTTAAGAAGTGCTTTAAGAATAGTTATGAGAAATCTTTGAAGCAATATAGTTTCACAGGAGATTATAGAAGCAACGCAATGGACAAGATCCAAAAACATAACTGGTGATGTCACCAATTATAGAGACTGGAACAATACCAAAAATAAGATTTCTCAAGAGGTGCTATAACTTGATTGAATATGGCAGAGAGATTCAGAGAAGTAAACAATAAAGGTTGTTTTATAAAGGTGATGTCTATTTTATAGTCAGAAATAGGATCTGCATGAATTTCCTTAGGAGTCACTTGCTCCCAGCTAATTGGGATCTTTCTAGTTTACTGCCTCTCCTGCATTGTAATGAATAACCAATGTGTCACAGTGTAATCAGCATATCTGTGGGCTTATTCCTCTTCAACTTTAAGGACATTTAAGGTTCCACATGTGAACTGTAAGCTCCCCAGAATGGAAGAAGACTGATGGCATTATTTACCAATAAGCCAAAAAAGATGTACCAAGAGACTTATTCAGTCAAGATATTTGTTCATTATGATCTCATCTTCTGTTTCATTCACATTAGATCATTGAAACACCATATTACTCTGATTCTACAAAAGCTGGTAACTTGTAAATGAAGTCATACTTTCATCCTCTTGACTTTATTTTTCTCAGTGTGGAGCTTTTGGAAGTCATGGTGAATTTGCTATTTGATGTTATGTTATTGATGGGAACTTGACCCCTCTGAAATGTAATTGATGTAGTGTGATAGAAAATTAACCTCTCTGAACTGACCCTTTCCCAGTCAAGGTTACCTGTTTTGATTGTATAATCTGCACCAAGAAGGTAAAATGTTCCATTAGTTTGTTCTGCTGACAGGCATGAATGTTGTGTAATTTAACTCCATCTGGTCACTGGATGGAGTCTACCATCAGAGGTTTCAGCACCCAGTTTACATTTCTTTGCCCCCAAAGTAAGGTGTTTCTACTAATGTTTATAATTTCTCTATTTTTAAAAAGTTCTAATTATTATTTTAGTGGTGTCAAAATTATTGCATTTTCCTTCAAAACTTAATGGACTTCATCATCCTTTACTTTAGCTGGGATTTCCTTACCAAGCTACATGACTTAATTGTTAATATTTTAGTCAACTTCTATGGTCTTAGTTTTGGTTTATGCCTTTGATTAATAAAAAATAAATCTTTTGCACATTAAATTTGTTTTTCTCATGTTTTATTACCTAAGGAAGGATTTTTTTTTCCTCAAACTTATGTTTTCAGGTCCACTTTTATCTCCTGAAATCCAGGAACACGTCCATTTTCTATTATTTGGTTCCAAACAGAAGTCTAAAAAAAATCTCACAGTTGCTGGGCCTGGTGGCACATACCTGTAGTCCCAGTGAACATAAAGGCTGAAGCAGGAGGCTTACAAGTTTGAGGTCCACCCCAGCAATTTAGCAAGGGCCTACAGAACTTAGTGAGACGCTGTCGGAAAACAAATAATAAAAGACCTGGGGATATGGCTCAGTGACTAACCACCCCTGGGTTCAATTCCTGATACCAAAAGTGTAGAAAAAAAAATGTCAATTGGCATATACTGTAGAATCCTTGATTATTTCACTCACACCTACTACGACGACCACCTCCCTAATTTCAGTAAATAGAAACTCCATTCAGAAGAAATCTTCCTTAATTCACCTCTTTCTCTCAAATTCTTCATTTGACCCATCAAGTCCTATCAGCTCCTTGTTGGAAATTTATTCATTATCCAACCAGTTCTCACAGCTTCTATCACTAATCAACGCAAAGACCCCTTTAGCTCTCATTTGGACTTCTTGCCAGACCCTCCATGCTCCTTCACTGATCTCCCTATTGTCTGTTCCTACAAAGAAGGTAAGAGTCACAGAATGAACCACTCCTCAAGGGTATTTTCCCTTTTCATTCAGAGCCTCAGCCTGGTGTCTTCATGGTAGCCCTCACCTCCTAGCTAACCTGTTCCTCTGCGACCTCAGCCATCACTCCTCCCCTCCCACAACCTCCTTCATTTTGCCTTAGTCCCATGGCTCTTCCATTTTCTTGCAACACATAGCCCTCCACAGGAATCTGAATTCCATGAGGGTTAAGACTTAGATGTTTATAAAACATTGAACCAATAATCCTTTGGGCTAAAACAATACCTAGTGATTTCATATATTCATTAAAAGAGCAGACTGAATGAATGATCAGTCTCCCTCCATATTGCTACATAGTAACAGCTCCAACACCCTGAGTGCCAGGCCCAGCACCTACCTCAGGTCAAACCTTCCTAAAAGCTGTGAAGACAAGATTATACCTATTAAGCAGATGAGGAAGTTGAAGCATGGGAAGGTTGTTATTTCCCATTGCAGATCACACAGCTAGAGAGTGGCAACACAGATTTAACCAGAGCCTGAGCTCTTATTAGGTCTCTCTGCTCACTACCCATTGCACACTCATTTCTATTCCCTGTGCTGGATTGTTGTTCTTACCATATCTGAAATGTCCTCCTTTTAATTCTAAATCTCAGATGTCACTACAAATCAATGCTTCTCATACTTGTTTCCTTTTCAAAAATTCTACTTATGCATATAAATCATTAGACTTTTCATCATTGTCTCCAATATCAAGACTAAAGCCCTTAAAGTTTGTGAAATACACAATCTTAATTACACAAGTTATTTTCACAGCTTTCTAACCTGTATGCATGTGTTTCGTGGCCTTATTATAGGATATATTTCATTTTAAATTTTTTTTCTGCCTTATATTGGTCATTGAGAATATTCCTAATAAGGGCTAAATAGTATACTAAGATACCAATACATAAAAGAGCACAGAATACCTGAACTCCAAAACTACACGCCTCCTTGTTGCCATCCAGAATTTCCTGCCCCTGAACATTAAGACAATAGATACCCATTTGTTCACATTAAGGGAAGTCATATGAGATTAAAATTTTGTTTTCTAATCCTGCTAAACCCTCAGTTCCCCAATATGTCAAGTGGGAACACTTTATAAAAGGCCACTGATAGGTACAGATACTTAAATAGATCTTAAATAATTTTCCAACAGAGACTGAAGCATGTTTATTAGTGGGGTGTTTTTCTTTGTGGGATTTTGTTGTTGTTGTTTTTCCCTCAAGTGCTTCTATTCTGTTCCATTTCAATCTACCTTGCAGAGAGATGAAAGATTCTTGATTTTTGCCTACCACTTTCCTCATATTGCTCCCTCTCCCATAAACCCTACCCATCTGTCTCCTAACTATAAAATGGAGTCAAACTTTTGACAACCAGATCCTTATCTTTGTAAAGTGATGGCCCACAACATTGTAACTAACACTATTGGCCATTTTTAAGTCAGTTAGATATTAAAAGCACTTTCTGCTTGTTCAGAGAAGTTCGCCTGACCAGTGTACCTTTTCCACCCTCCCTTCACATCAATATCACCATCCTTCAGAGTCCAAATACCCGCATTGAGAAAATGGTGGCCAAAGTGGAACCCAATAATCCAACTTTCAACAGATAAACCTATATATGTCTGTGTTTTCATCTTCTGTTTCTTGACAATGGAGAAAATATCACTATCTTATTAACAACCAATGTCTCCAGCCATGCTCTGGATCCGCTATCCTCTTGCCTTCTCAAGACCTCTCCTGAAACTTCAGCCCCTCACTTTCTCTTGAGTAGTGCTCACTGACATTCAAATATATTCCAATTCACACCACCTGGAGGCAGGGAAGGACACCTCCTCTAACTCACTTACCTATTCCGTTCCTTCTCGCTTCCTCATTTCTAGACTCACAAAAAGTGAGTCTAGCACTTACACAACACTTACACTTACACAAACCACTTCCACTTTTTTAAACCATCTCCCTTTCAGTCCATTATAATATTTCTAGCCATTTTCCATCAAAACTGTTCCAAAGTCACTGAACTTCAACCTTGACATATTCAATCGATCTTTCCTTTTTCTTATCTTTTTTGGAATTATACTAACTTTTGACAGTTGCCTACTCCATTCTCCTTGGTTTCCATACCTTTATATTCATTCCCAGCTTTCTTTCGTCTTCCCTAGAGACCTTTCAGCTTCTCTTCCTGGTTCCTTCTCCACTATCTCAATTCTAAGTGTTGATTTAAGACTGAACCATCTTTTCCTTCTATACTCTGAACATACTCACTTTTCTATATCTCCAATGACTTTCCCTTTTTAGACCACTCTCCCTGTAAGCCTGGTCCACTGCAACTGCCTCCCAACTCATTTCCCTGTCTCATGTGTTTTCCATTACCCACCCAACAAGAAAACCCTACTAAACATAAATCAATTTATTTCACTCTACTGTGTCATACCCTCAAAGACTTCCCATATAAAGACAATAAAAGCCAACCTCTTTATAGCTACCTCTATGGGTTTTCATAACACAAGACTTCCACGATTTCCTACCTGCCCCAATCCAGATTCAGTAATCTTTTTTCCCTATTACTTTTAGCTCACTGTCCTTCAGCAAACAACCTAAGTTCTTTCTCATTTCAGAGACTTATATGTGCTGATTGCTCTTCATGAAACTCTCCCATCACCACATGGCTAGTTCCTTTAAGTTCAGCATAAATGTCACTTCCTTAGAGAGTTTTCCCCTTGACCTCACAATCCAATCAAAGTGTCTTCTCCACCTCCATTTTTCTGTAGTTGTATATCATATTTTATCATCACATTTATCTTAGTAATTATTTTATGTCTTGGTTTGGGTTTATGTTGAAATTTAAAAAAAATCAAAATCCCAAACCTTAAATTCCTAAATCTAAAATCTCAAAAGATCAGTATCCAAAAAATGTAATTCTGAAAGTAATAAGTTCTTTTTTTTTTTTTAAGAGAGAGGGACAGTGAGAGAGACAGAGAAAGAGAGAAACAACTTTATTGAGTTTTTCACATGGCCTTAGTTGCTCCAACACTTAGTTGTATACGTGGTGCTGGGGTTTGAACCCGGGTCCTCGTGCCTGCCAGGCAAGCGCCGAGACCGCTAAGCCACCGCTCCAGCCCCAGTAATAAGTTCTTTAAAAGACATTAACTTACATTTTTAAATGAGCTTTACTTTGGATATATAAAAACACAGAATACTTCATAGGCCACTTTACACAATAAAATAGGCGATAATAATGTACATATTTTTGTAAGCGTAAACAGGTGTACTAATGACAGTCACATGAAGGTAACTGAGTGGGCAGACTGTATTAATAAAACAGGTCAAAAGCAAAATGTATAAATACATATCACCATGGTTGGTAACTGTGTGTATGGCCCCAGCTTTCTCACTTCCATCAAATGAAAAACTACAACAGATCATCTAAGTCTTTTGACAAAAATCAATCCAAGACTATTAGGGTCATCACCACATACGCCCTCAAAATTTCCTGGATCTTGGCTCCATGTTATCTCACAAATGCAAATGTATGAAAAGGACATCTCTTAATTTATGAAAGAAGTTTCAACGTTTTTTCATATGTGCACAATGCTCACACAAAGTTAACGTTGTGATAACGCACCTTCAAGGAATGTATGCAGAAGGAAAATGCATAAGGCAAATTAGCATTCTCTAAGTCTTTATAAAATTTGCACTTCCAGTATTGGAAATTATATGAAGATGAGATATGTTGTATTATAAATTGCAAAAATATGATGCAGATAATTTTGACTAGGGGGGAGAAAAATCTTTTGAAAACTAGGAAGGAATTTGAACACATGAAAAAGCATCCTACAGGTATAGATGATGGGCAGTTTCACAGAGGCACTCCATTTGAGCTGGGTAACTTTCATGATCTTAAACTGTATTTTGAAGTCTTGCATCTGATGAATAACTGCTTTTTTTTCTTTTAGGAAACGTCTCTCTACAGAGACTACGTTCATATTCATTTTCTATACGATGCTGGTGTTTTTGAAGTTCTATGATTTGATACACACCAACAGGATTTATTCCATGTTAAATTTTCCTATCTTCTGTACCATGGTTCTATGTTGTTTTGGATACATGGAAATCTTTTTCCCGTGTACTCGTATAGAGGCCACAAATTTGACAGAAACAATACTGTGATGGAACAGCAGCAGAGTTGCACATAATTAGTTTTCAACCAGTCAATGACTTCTTGAGGCTCAAAGGACTGTCAATACAAACAAATGATGCATTTTTAAATTGAGGTTTCTGTCACTGCAGTAATGCATGGCAATGTCAGAATTTGGCTTTCTACTGCTCTTATAAAACCTTTTTCCATTAAAATTGCAGTTTGGAGGATTTGGGCTTTCAGAATTTCAACATTCAAGGTTTTAATGTCTTAGGGTCATAATTTGGGAATTTTAGAATTTAGAATTTTTTGGATTCAGGAATCTTGATCCTTTGGGATTTCAACATTCAGGATTATGGCATTTGGGATGATGACCAGCTCTGGCCCTTTTCAATGTTATGAATCCCCATGCTTAGCATAGTGCCTGGTTCAGAGTGGGCATTCAGGAAATGCATATTCAATGAATTAACGCATATGTACAAGACTTAACTGTACTTGATTACATATTATATGATTCCATTTGTATACAATTTCCAGAAGAGGCAAATCAATACAGTAGACAGATGGCTACCTAAAAGGAGCAGGGTAGCTGAGAGAAAGAAGGTGACTATTAAGAGTGTGAGGTTGTTTTTTTTTTGGGGGGGGGGGTTATAATAATGTTCTAAGTTTTGTCATAGCGATGGTTGCTCAACTCTGGAAATTACAAAATTCATTAAATTGTGCATTTTAGATGGATGACATACAGTATACAAATCATATCCCAATAACACTACCCCAATTCTTTCTCCAAAAGAACATTATTAATCCAATAGTAGATTTTATTTAAAAATTAGAAAAATTACAAAGATATTCACTAACTCAAATTTCATTTGTTTTTATAGCCTTTACTAATGCTGTTAAGGGACCATAGTGGTGGCTCAGCAGTTGGAACACTTGCATGGCATACACAGGACCCGTGTTAAAATCCCTGCACCACATACACAACTAAGTGTCAGAGAAACAAAAGCCAGATAAAATAAGTAAAATTCTCTCTTCCTCTCCCATTCTTTTTTTAAAAAATGCTTTTAAATTAAACCAAAAAGTTTTTGCACAGCTGAAGATCTAGTCAAGAGCATCAAGAGAGAGCCTACAGAATGTGAGAAAACCTTTGCCTGCTACACCTCGGACCAAGGGCTAACATCCAGAATATACAAGGAACTAAAGAAACTAAACTCCAAACTCACAAATAATCCATTCAATAAATGGGCTAAAGAACTCAAAAGAAATTTCTCTCCGGTGGAAGTCCAGAAAGCCCATAAGTATATGAGAAAATTCTCTACATCATTAGCTATAAGGGAATGCAAATCAAAACTTCAATGAGATACCACCTCATTCCTGTTAGAATTTTTCATTTTAGCCACTCTAACAATAACAGATGCTGGCGGGGCTGTGGGAAAAGAGGAACACTGTTCCACTGCTGGTAGGACTGCAAACTGGTTCAGCCACTATGGAAAGCAGTGTGGAGAATCCTCAAAAAAATTAAGGATGGAACCACCTTATGACCCAGCTATCCCACTCCTGGGTACTTTGCCAAAAGAGTTAGAATCTGCATATTATACTGATGTGGCTTCATCAATATTTATAGCAGCTCAATTTACTATAGCTAGATTATGGAACCAACCCAGATGCCCCTCACTCGACGAGTGGATACAAAAACTTTGGTAGTTATATACAATGGAATTCTACTTGGCCATTAGAGAAGACGATATTACGGCTTTTGCAGCCAAATGGATGGAGATGGAAAGAATTACGCTCTCAGTGAAGTATCCCAATTTCAGAGACTCAAGGGCCGAATGATATCTCTCATCTGTGGAAGCTAGAATACATGGGGAACCAGTAGGTTAGATGGCTAACCTAACAATAACTTCAAATTGTATGATTCTCAGCATAATAGGGGGATGGTTCCCTAGGATACTTGGAGGCATATTGAGGGGGATGGGAGGGGAGAGGGTGTAGGAAGAACTCCTAGGAGACTGGAAAGTGGGACTATGGGGGAACCATCTCAGAAGCAGATGTCATTCCTCCACGAGATACCCATTTAACGCAAGAGTTCTTCTGGGGAAACAGCAACAGGGGAAACCCAAGCTGGGCATCCAAGATTTGGCATTACCCCTGGAGAACTAAGAATGTATACATTGGTTGTTGATGGTTTGATAATGTTTCCCCCTCAATTGTATCTCTAAATACATCTAATAAAAAATATAAAAATGCTTTTAAAATAAACAGAAATAATACTAATAAGGCAAATAGTAAAGAAGGACTTGTTCAGTGCCCATCACATACCATGCAAGGTATTGGAGGTATTACCTGAGCCTTGCCCTTAAAAGACTTTGAAGAACCATTAATCCCCATTAACATAATGAAGAGGAATACAGTGAAGAGCACCGTCTCACGACCTCTTGTCACCCATCTCCCATCCTCTTCCACCTTGCTTTTCAAGCTAGTGATTTAGCAGCCAGCTGAGTGCAGCTGTTACCCAGCAGCCCCTCCCCTCAGCTCTCTACCAGGGCTTCCACTGCAGCCACGCGGGACACTGAGAACTGCTCAGTCATCCCAACACTAAGTGCAAATCTGTACCAGGTTGGAGTTACACCTGGTACAACTGACTCCATGAGAGCTGATACGTAACTATTCCACTCCTCTGGGTCTCAGGTATATTGTACACCACTTCTCAAAAACTGCCATGTGAAAATGACCTGCAGTTACTGATTGTTACAAACAGCCCCAAAAATGTAACTTGGATAGGCTTTTACTCCCATCCTCCTCCTCTTTCTCAATGCTCTCCTCCTATTACCTGGGATCACTTCCCAAAGAAGATTCCTTTCATGGAAGCCTTTGTTTTAGGCTCTGCTTAATGGAGAGAGGGTGCTAACCTCAAGAAATGTCCAAAGCCCATTTCTATATTCTCAACACCCTACCAAGGGGAACCGAGTGTTGTAAACCTGATGCATGCAGAAGGCCAATCAGATAAGATGGCCATAAGTTCAGATTAGGTCCATACACCTGCCAAACTCATTCAACAATTCATTCATTCCTTCACTAAATATTAGTAGTTCCTTATAAGCCAAGCTATCTTCTAGATTCTGGGTTCTGGAAATATAACAGTGGACATAACATCCACACTATGGTGGTTATAGTCCAACAAGACAAACAAAAACTAAATATGTAACATGCCAAGTTATGGTAATTTCTACAGAAAATAAATAAAATGGAATAAAGTGAGAAGTGTTTAGAAGTAGCTGTGATCAGAGAAAAATGCTCCAAGAAAGGGATATTTGAACCGAGATCTAAATGAAGAAATTCATGAAAATAGGTGGGGAACATCATCACAGGCAAAGGGACTGAAGGGTGAAGGCCTACCGTTAGGAATGAGCCTGATATGATCAAGGAACAGCAAGAGGGCAGTGTCATTGAAGTTGAATGCAGATGGAAGAGGATGGTGGAAGAAAGGCACAGTGGTCTAAGCCAAGATACAAAAGTTAGATTTAATTCTGAAAGCAAATGGAAGCAGGAAGCGTGACATGATTTAAATTTACATTTTCATACAATCATTCTAGCTGAGTGGGCAAATTCAAAGTGGAAGGACAGGAGGAGAAGCATGGAAACCAGTGAGAAACTTCTAGATGTGGTCCAGGAGAGCAGTCACTGTTACATAAGACGGAAAGAAAAAGATACCATGCCAATGATCTAAGCATGTAAAACAAATACAAACATTAGCCCTGCTTAAGCACTGCTTTTTTTTTCCTTTATTTCTTTGAAAATAATCATTTTGACAAAAAGCTGTTCACAGAGATTTGGTTTATTTAACTAAGATAGTTTTCAATGAATTTGTAAATAAGGAAGCTTAAAATTATTCTTGCATAATATATATCTGTAGTTTTTTTTTCCTGCAACTTACAAAGAAAAGTCTTATTTTTAAGCACCTATTTTAAGGAAAGAACTTGGATCAGTCCCCTCAGTCACAGTCTACAGGAAATCACAGGTTAAACAAATTATATCAATGAGGAGGAAAAAGAAAATCCTAGACTCACTCTTCTAAAGATTAAAAGTTCAAATGGCATTTAGAGAACAAATTTTAAAATGGATTTTAAGGAATAAGCAAGAACTAATAAAAGGAGAGTTTAAATTTTCCATAAAAGTACAGTTGTCCACTTCTTCCATTCATAGCATCAGTGTGAGGAGAAACCCCTGGTTTCAGTTGAGACCATAAAATTTCAGATTCATGTATTTGGAATAAATATAACATATTTAAAATATATATTTCTAGAAATTTTCATTTTGAAAAAATACTATTTGCATATTCATTTACATTATCTCCTCCCCTTACCTATGTCTTTAAAAGATGGTGCTTTCATTAAGACTAAAATTGTGTATAAATGCAAACAATACTTTAAGACACAGGTAGGTATCTTTTCCCCTCAATTACAAAGCCTCCAGATGTGAAAACCAACAGTTACATAGTACTTACTTTATGTTAAATGCTGTTATAAAGTGCTTTATCTATAGAAAAAACATTTATTCCTCAATGCTATATTAGGTGCGGCTAGGCACAATGGCACACACCTGTAATTCCAGTGCCTTGGGAGGCTGAGACAGGAGGATCACCAGTTCAAGGCCAGCCTCAATTTAGTGAGATCCTGTCTCAAAATAAAAAGGTCTGGGGATGTAGCTCAGTGGTAAAACATCCCCGAGTTCAATCCCTAGCACACACACAGAAAATACTATATTAAGTGTGTAGTACTATTTGTCCCATTTTACAAACAGGTCAAGATATCTAATGTCTTGGGGCCCCATTTTCCCTAAGTCTCACAGCTGGAAGCCAGGATTCACATCTAGGTGGTTGGTCTATGCACTATTATACCACTTTCTGCTGTACTGTACAGAAGAAAGGAACAAAAATAGAAGCAGCATGTGGTGGATGTAACTGAAGAAAAACAAAGGCTTGGAATACACACCTCTCCTCACTAATTCTGCCTTCCCCAGGGAAGATGCAAGTGACATTTTCTAATCCTGTCAAACATCTCACCTAAAAATGTGAGATTCACCTTCCGTATCTTAGGCATCTTTCCATATCCTGAGGATTTTCTTCTGGTCATAGTAGTTGAGGGCTAACCTGCTCAGTAATAATACCAGGACATCATGCCAAAGAAGCTGGATTTTTATTCAGCTGCCTGCATAGGACCTAGTTTCAAATACTAGGCTTCCTTGCTTCTTATTCTAGAGATTTCTTTTAAGACTAAAAAATATCCTGCATATAAAACAATCTCTCAGAGAAACACTTCTATTTAGTTCCAGGATTTTGTTTCCAACTTAAGAGAATGACAAATTCAAAGTACCGTTAAATCAAAGCATGTCCCTTCTTCAAAAGTTGTCTCAAGGTACATGCAATTTATGCAGTACCTTACCACACAAACACAATTAGCTAGCTGTTATAAAAAAGGGGGGGGCTTTCTTTTAGTACTACCAAATATGGACTCATAAAAATCCAACTAAGAAGATTCTTCAGATTCTAGAATCTACATTTGCTAGACACAAACTAAGGGCAGAAAGATTAAAATTCTTGCATAGAATCACATAACTAGATGAGGTGTGGCAAAATTATATGAATATAGTTCCCTGAATGTGACCGTCAGACCATTTGTTCATCCATTGTTGGTAAATCAGACATCAGCTGGCGACTGAAAGGCTGTCATGTGCCCAGCTCCATGCTAATCAATAGAACAGAGCTCCATAGAGAATAATTTGAAACTACCAAGAAGTACTTAACCTCCTAGGCCTGTTTAACCTTGTAATTTAGCATTTTATTATAAGCTGCCTGTGTTGTCCTTTGGTGCTTCATAAGCTTTAGATATGCCAAGTTGAAACACAGAAACTGCATCATACATCTCTTTTATTCTCTGCAATAACTTTTACCACATACAATAAGTGGTCAAAATCTTGATCAGGTAATAGCGTGAACTAGATTCCTTACCAAGTGTTGGCAAGGATACGTACGGCAGGAAGGAGTCAATATTGATATATACTTTGGAGAAATATATATATAACCCACAACCTAGCGTTTCCATTACTGCTATGTATTCAGCTGATATGTGTAAATGTGTGTGCAAAAAGCAAAGCATGTATAAATATACTTGTTATAGTCTGGATGTGGGGAGTCCCCCAGAAGCTCCTGTGTCAACGCAGGAACACTTAGAGGTGAAATGATTCAATTATGAGAGCTGTAACTTACCGAGTCTACCCTAGTTTGAATGCTCTGACCAGGTGGCAACTGTAGGCAGTGGGGCATGGCTGGAGAAGGTGGGTTACTGGTGTTATAAAAGGATGGTTCTTCCTGTGGCCCCTTGCCCACCTCATCCCCTCCCTCCTTCCTGACCTGGCCATGAGCTGAGCCGATTTCCTCAGCTCGGCCATTCCCCATGATATGCTGCCTCAACTTAGATCCAGAGCAATGGAGTCAACTGTCTACACTGAGACCTCTGAAATTATAAGCCCCAAATACCTGAAAAGAACTATTTAAAAGGTGAAAAGTGTATTTCACTCACAGCAATGCAAAAGCTAATAAAATAGTCAGAAAAATACAACATAGAAAAGCCAAATCAAAATAAAGCAAAGGTACAGAAAGTGAATTTTGAGATACTTATAGAAAACAATGCGTCAATAATTGTAAACTGCTGCCTTTCACATCCAAATGCTGACTTTCACATACAAGCGGAAAAAATTAGGCCCAAAGAAGTTCATTCTCAATGATTCCATTTAGATAAATGTCAAAAGTAGGTAAAATGAACTGATACTGACAGAAATCAGAATAGTAATTGTTTTTATAATTTTATTAATTTTTATTAAGGAGTTGAGATATCGTACCATCATAACTGTATATAAAGTAACAATGTTATACATTTGCACCTAAACCAGTGTTACCCCACAGTGCCCATACCCCAGTCTCTTGATTCTTCTGTTTTGCCCTGCAACCAATATAATTGCATGTGTGTGAATTTTCCAGAATTAAATGATTGCCTAAGTATTTGGCTTCTCGGGGTGGTGGTAAAGAGTATAAGTATATGCTATGTTATTATCTCCCTAGATCTCTATCCTCCCTTGCTGGGTCTAATACATGAGTTTGACAACCATTCACTCAAGCATTGTTTTTGCTCTAGCCTCCACAAATGAGGGAAAACATTTAACCCTTGAATCTCTGGGTTTGGCTAACTAAACTCAGCATAGTTTCTTCCATTGTCATCTATTTACCTGCAAAGGCCACAATATCATTGTTTCTAATAGCCAAGCAGAAGTCCATTATACATATATATATACCACAGTTTTTGGATCCATTCAGCCAGTGAAGAGCATCTGGGTTGGTTCCATAATTTAGCTATTATAAACTAAGCTGCCATAAACATTGATTTTGCTGTGTCCATGGCATGTGCTGATTCTAAATCCTTTGGAGAAATACACAGAAGAGGGATAGCTGGGTGGTATAGTGGATCCTTCCCTTAATTTTGGAATAATCTCCAGACTGCTTTCTAAAGAAACTGTGCTAGTCTGCAATTCCACCAACAGTGTACTAGTGTTCCCCTCCAGCATCTGTTATTGCTCATATTCTTCATTTTGCCAATCTGACTGGAGTGAGGTGAAATCTTAATATAGTTTTGATTTGCATGTCTCTGATTACTAGTGATTTAGAACACTTTATCATGTATTCATTGGCTTGCTCAATTTCCTCTGTTGAGAAATATGTTTATTTTTCTTTTTTTTATTAGTTGAATATGGAGTTACAATTGAGGTGGAATCATTATCAAACAATCAAGAACAAATGTATATTTACATAGTTCTCCAAGGCTCATGCCATGTCATGGATGCCCTCCTTGGGTTCCCCATGGTTCTATGTTTCCTCTAAAAGAATCCCAATGTTAAATGGATTTCTCATGGAGGTCATAGATCTCCTTCAGAGATGATTCCCCTATACTCCCCCTCCCTCCAGTCTCCTAGATATCCTTCCTAATCCCTCCCCCCTCCCTACATCTCCAGGTATCCTAGGCAATGATCCCCCTCTTTGTGTAAAAATTCATACATTTTGAAGTTATTATTAGCTTAACCATGTAACATACTGTTTCCATATGTATTCTAGCTTCCACAAATGAGAGAAAACATTCAGCCCTTGGGTCTCTGAGACTGGGATACTTCATTTAGTATAATTTTTTCCATCTCTAACCATTTGGCTTCAAAAGCCATAGTATCGTTTTCTCTAATGGCTGAGTAGTATTCCACTGTATACATGGACCAAACTTTTTTAATCTACTGGTCCAGTGAGGGGCATTAGGGTTGGTTCCATAGTCTAGCTATAGTAAATTGAGCTGCTATAAACATTGATGAAGCCTTATCTCTACATGTTGATTCTAAGTCTTTTGGGAAAATACCCAGAAGTGGGATAGCTGGGTCATAAAGTGGTTTCAGCCCTAATTTTTTGAGGAGTCTTCACAGTGCTTTCCAGAGTGGCTGAACCAGTTTGCAGTCCCACCAGCAATGTGACAGTGTTCCTCTTTTCCCATAGCCACTCCAGCATCTGTCATTGTTCATGTTCTTCATTTTTGCCACTCTGATTGGAGTGAGGTGAAATCTCATTGAGGTTTTTTTTTTTTTTTTAAGAGAAAGATAGTGAGAAAGAGAGACAGAGAATCAATTTTTATTGAGTTTTTCACGTGGCTTTCGTTGCTCCGATACTTAGTTGTGCACGTGGATGCTGGGATTTGAACCCGTGTACTTGTGCATGCCAAGCAAGCACTGTAACCACCTAGCCACCGCTCTAGTCCCCTCCTTGAGGTTTTGATTTGCATTTCTCTTATTGCTAATGATGTAGAGAATTTTCTCATATTTATGGGCTTTCTGGACCTCCTCTGCTGAGAAGTTTCTTTTTAGATCCGTAGCCCATTTTATTGATTGGATTATCTGTGGTTTTGTTGTTTAGTTTCTTTAGTTCTTTATATATTCTGGATATTAACTCTCTGTCCGAGGTGTAGCAGGCAAAGATTTTTTCCCATTCTGTTGGTCTCTCTTGGCACTCTTGACTAATTCTTTAGCTGTGCAAAAGCTTTTTAGTTTAATTGCATCCCATTCATTCATTCTTGACTTTACTGCTTGCGCCATGGGAGTTTTGTTAAGTAAGGTGCCACCAACCCCTATTGTCCTGAAGTGTTGTTCCTACTTCTTTTTCAAGTAAATTTAAAGTTGCTGGCTTAATATCCAGGTCTTTGAATCATTTTGATTTAATTTTTGTGTAGGGAGAAAGGTAACTCTAGCCCATTTATTGATGTAAATACAAGAGTAATTAGGATACAAGAAATCAAAATGAAAACAAATGGTATAAAGAACATTTCATATGAAATAGTTAAAGAAAAATTTTCCCATTATAAAGTCAGATATGCTCAACCAGCAAGCTTATAGGACACCTAAAAGGCCTAATCAAATGAGAAGTTCATGAAGACACTTCATATTCAAAATGTATAACAGGGAAATAAAGGAAAGAACATTAAAATTGCAAAAGAGAAACACCAAATCACATTAAGAGGCAAACAAGCAAGGAACACCTCTGACTCTTCAGCTTAGAATCTAGAAGAAAGAAGATCCTGGAAGGAGATATTTTCAATCCCTGAATGCCCATAACTGGCAGCTGAGAATACTATACCCAGCAAAATTCAGCTTCAAATTTAATAGGGAAATAAGAATATTTCACAAGATCAAACTTGCAGCATTCACGAGCAGAAAACAAGCATTACAAAGAATCCTCAAAGATAAACTCCAGGGGCTAGAGCAGTGGCTCGGTGGTTATGGTGCTTGCCTGGCAAGCTTGAGGATGTGAGTTCAAAACCCAGCACTACATACACAACGAAATGTCTGAGGAATGAAAGTCACGTGAAAAACTAAATAAAGATTGCTTCTCTTTCTCTCTCTGTCCCCTCTTTCTTACAAAAATAAAAATAAAAAACTCCAGACGGAAGAACAAGCAAGAAATCCTCAAAACCCACAAACAGAGGAAATGCAACAAAAGTACGTTATCAAAAGACAGCCAAGAAAGCACAAAACTCACTAATAAGACAGAATGACTATGAACCATAACCATACAACTATTTTAACACTGAATGTGAATGGTCTTAAATGCACCAATAAAAAGACAGACTAGCAGATTGGATCAAAAAACAAAACTCAACAATATGTTGTTTACAGAAAACCAATTTTTCAGCCAGAGACATCTACAGATTAAGGGTGAATGGGGAAAAAAGAAATCGGGCTTATAGCTCAAGAAAGCAAGCTGGTGTTGTAATACTTACATCTCACAAAGTATATTTCAACCTAAATTTAATCAGAAGAGATAAAGAAGGCCACTACATCACAGTAAAGGGACCAATACATCCAAAAGACATAACCATAGTAAACATCTATTCTCCAAACACCAACTCTCCCAAGTATGTGGAAAAATACTCCGTAATACTCCATGACATAAACCCACTTACACAACCCAATACAATAATACAGGGGGACTTTAATACTCCTATCACCAATAGATAGATCATCCCCCCCCAAAAGAAAATGAAGAGATAACCAGCCTAAATTAAATGAACTAATGAGACATCTACAGAATACTCAATCCCAAAATGGCTGAGTTTACCTTACAGCGCTTGCCTAGCATGTGCGAGTACACGGGTTCAAACCCCAGCACCATCTACGCAACGAAGTGTCTGAGCAACGAAGGCCATGTGAAAAACCAAATAAAATTGCTTCTGTCTTTCTCTCTCTCTGTCCCTCTATCTTTAAAAAACAAAAACAAAAATCTCAGCAAATGTAAGAGTAGATCTTACCCATGTACCTTATCAGATCATCACACCATGACCCTAGCAATTAGCAGCAAAAATGATAACAGAAAAATACACATATACATGAAGACTGAATAATACTCTATTAAATGAAGTGTGGATTCAAGACAGCATGAGAATAGAAATCAAGAAATTCTTGAAAAGCAAACGAGAAAAACAAAACATATCAAAATCTTTAGAACACCATGAAGGCATTCTTTAAAAATTTTAGCACTGAGTTCCTACATTAAGCCTCTTTGCAAAGCAGTGTGAAGACTCCTTAAACAAAATTAAGGATGGATCCACCATATGATCCAGCTATCCCTCTTCTGGTTATTTTCCCAGAGGAGTTAGAATCAGCACAACGCAGTGAAAATCTATGTTCATAGTAGCTCAATTTACAATAGCTAAATTATGGAATCAACCTAGATGCCCCTCACTGGATGAATGGACACAAAAACTGTTGTACATATATACAATAGAATTCTACTCAGCAGTTAGAAACAATGATATTGTGCCCTTTGCAGGGAAATGGATAGCAATGGAAGAAATCATGCTGAGTAAAGTTAGCCAAACCCTGAAACGCAACGGTTAAATGTTTTCCCTCATTTGTGGAAGCCAGAGCAAAACCCAGGCTTGGGTGAAAGGTTCCCCAACACATGTATTAGACCCAGCAAAGGCATAGCTACACATAATCTAGGGAACCATAGATATGTGTGGGGTGAGAGGGTAGAAGGATAGGTGGGGAGAGGAGGAGGAGGATGGGAGAGATCTAGGGAGACAATCAATAATGTAGCACACTCTTAACCCCCTAAGTCCAAATAATACTTATGCAATCATTTAATTTTGGAAAATCCACAATCTCAACATTTTTATTTCTTGTAGGAGCAAAATATAGATGAATCAAGACACTGGTGTATGTGAAATGTGGGGGTAATTCTGGTTTAAGAACAAATGTGTGTAATATTGTTACTTTATATATATTTATGATTATGAAGGAGTTATTGCACAAAAAAAATTTTTTTAAATCAAGGATCTTGAATAAATAAGCTTATACTCCTCCTCAAATCCCTACAAAAGAACAATCTAATTCCAAACCCAGAAGACAGGAAATAATCAAGATCAGAGCGAGCTGAAATCAATGCAATTGAGAACAAAAAATAAAAAGAATTGATGAAACAAAGAGCTGGTTCTTAAAAAAAAAAAAAAAAATTGACAGAGCCCCAGCCAATGTCACTAAAAGGAATTAAACTGATCAACAAAATCAATGAAAGGGAGAGTTCACCACTGACTCCATGGAAATCCAACAGAATATCAGCACAGTCTGAAAAAATTTACTCCTCTAAATTAGGTAATCTGGAAGACAGACAAATTTTTAGACACATACAACAACCCCAAATCGATGCAGGATATTCAAATCCTAAACTGCCCAATTTTAAGTACTGATATCCATATAGCAATTAAAAGCCTTCCAAAGAAGAAAAGTCCAGAATCTAATGAATTCCCTGCTGAGTTTTACCACACTTATGAGGAGGAGTTAACACCTCTCCTTATTAAGCTATTCCAAGAAAATGAAAGAGAGGGAACTCTCTAAAATACTTTTTAATGAGGCAACGATAAATCCAATACAACAACAAAGACATCAAAAAAAAGAGAACAGACCAATATCCCTGATGAACATCAATGAAAAAATCCTTAAGGGTCTAGCAAACCGCATTCAAAAACACATCGAGAAGATAATTCATCACAATCAAGTGGGCTTCATTCCAGACATGCAAGGCTGATTCAACATACACAAAATAATAAATTAGATTCATTACTTAAACAGAATTAAGGATAAAACCCATATGATCATCTCAATAGATGCAGAAAAGGCCTTCTATAAAATCCAGCACCCAATTATGAGCTGGAGAGGATAGAAATCAAAGGAACTTAACTATGTGTAGGCCATATATAATAAGCCCCCAGCTGGTATAATACTAACTGGAGAAAAGCTGAAAGCATTTCCGCTAAACTGGAGAATAAGACAAGGCTGCCCACTCTTAACACTTTCAATATAGTTCTTGAGACTCTAGTCAGAGTAATCAGGCAAGAGAAGGAAATCAAAGGCATAAGAATAGGAACAAAGGAAGTCAAACTATCACTTTTTGCTGATGACATGATCCTGTATCTGGACAACCAAAAAACTCTACCAGAAAACTACTTGAGTTTATAAACAGATTTAGCAAAGTGGAAGATTACAAGATCAACCTCCAGAAATCCATAGATTTCCTATATGCTTTCCTATAATAAGACAGAAGAAGAAATGAGGAAATTGGTCCCATTAAAGGTATCTTCAAAAAAAAAAAAAATCCTTGGGAGGGGTTGGGGATTTAGCTCAGTGGCAGAGCACTTGCCTAGCACATGCAAGGCCCCCAAGTTCGGTTCTTAGCCTTGAAAAAAAATCCTTGGGAATTAATCTAACAAAGGAAGTAAAAGCCTTTATAATGAAAATTATCAAACATTGAAGAAGGAAATTGAAAAGGACATGAACATATGGAAGATGCTATATTTTCTTGGTTCATGCAGAATTAATATAATTAATCTGTGTAGCCCAAAGAGCTACCCAGATTCAATGCAATCTCCATGAAGTTATCAATTTCATTCTTTACAGATATAGAAAAATCAATTCTTAAATTCATTTGGAACAAGAAAGCCAGAACAGTACTAAAGAAGAAAGATGAAACAGGTGATTTTGTAATAGCATATCTAAAATTATACTATAGAGCTACAGTATTAAAAACAGCATGGTAATGGTATCAAAATAGGAATGAAGACCAATGGAATAGCAGACTCAGACAAACTCACAAATCTTTAAACATCTGATCTTTGACAAAGGGGGTCAAAATAAAACATGGAAGAGAGACAGCCTATTCAACAAATGATGCTGGACAAACTGGACAGCCACTTGCAGAAAATTAAAATCAGAACCTCATCTCTCACCTTGCACAAAAATAAAATCTAAATGGATCAAATAATTAGTAATTAAATCAGCTACCATACAACTGCTAGAAGAAAAATTAAGACCAAAACTCCAGCATTTAGGAGTTGGCAATGACTTCCTAATCAAGGATCCTAAAGTGAAAGAATTACAGTCAAAAATCAATGAGTGGGATGCCATTAAACTAAAAAGTATCCGTACAGTCAAGGAAATAAAACAGTCAAGAGAAAACCTACAGAATGGGAGAGAATCATGGCCTGTGATCCCTCTGACAGGGGACTAATATCCAAAATTTATAAAGTGCTCCAAAAACTTCAAATCAAAAACACTAACAATCCAATCAATAAATGGGTCAGAGAGCTAAACAGAAATTTCTCAGAGGAGATTGAGCAAGCCAATGAATACAGGAGAAAGCGTTCTAAATCACTAGTAATCAGAGAAATGCAAATCAAAACAACCTTAAGATTTCACCTCACTCCAGTCAGATTGGCACAGATGAAGAATATGAGCAATAACAGATGCTGGAGGGATTGTGGGGAGATAGGAACACTAGCACCATGTAGGTGAAACTGCAGACTAGAACAGCTTCTCTAGAGAGCAGTGTGGAGATTCCTCAAAAATTAAGGGATAGATCCACTATACCACCCAGCTAATACTCTTCTGAGTATTCTCCCAGAAGAGCTAAAATCAGCACATTACAGTGACATGATCATAGCAGTTTAGTTTACAATAGCTAAATTATGGAACCAACCCAGATGCCCTTCACTGGATGAATGGATCCAAAACTTAACTGTGGTACGTGTGTGTGTACATACACACACACACAAACGTTCCACTTGGCTACTAGAAACAATGACATTGTGGTGGCCTTTGCAGGTAAATGGATGGCAATGGAAGAAATTATGGTGAGCGAAGTTAGCCAAACCCAGAGACTCAAGGGTCAAACGTTTTCCCTCATTTGTGGAGGCTAGAGCAAAACCCAAGCTTTGGCGAAAGGCAGTCAAGTTCATGTACTTAACTCAATCATATTGAAGCAACACAATCTTTCAGAACCATAGATATGTAGAGGAGGGGTAGGGGAGGAATAAGATGGGAGGGAAGGGAGATATGGAGGGATCCAGTGGAGGGGGAAAATCAACAATGTAGCTTATTCATTACTCAAAGAAGCCATATACAAACATTTAATTCTGGAAAACACACAATCATATTTGTGTGTGTGTGTGTACACAGACATCTATAACCATTATAGGGAGGAAATATTTAAGATTCAATAGGCTGGGCCATGAGTAATGTTGGGGAGATTCTGGATTAGTACCTGGTATATATCATATTGTTACTACACATGCATTTATGATTTACAACAACACAACTCCTCAATAAAATGTATTTTTAAAAAACCAGAAGAACTATGAGGTATGTTAATGAGTTCCTCTTAAGGGATGATGTAAAGAGGTTTTAATGCAAATAAAGTATGGAATCAAAGACCTCATGATGATTTAAACTCAACAGTGTCAACAGAAAAACAGATAATTTTATCAGCAGCTCAAAGGATCCTTTACCCTTCTACTCCTCCCTCTTCTGAAGACTGACATTTCTTGTACCTTTTGTTCAAATATGTTTCAGCGACTGGGAACACTATGTGGGGCAAGGTTATTGTAGTTAACTCTTACAATGTCTTATGCTTCATTTGCATAGAAACCAGGAAATAGTACTGATGTGGGGGTTTTTAGACCAGGCCGGATTCTCTGCTCCCACTGGCAAATGGAGTCTGGGCCGCTACAGATTCCAGCAGCCAAAATAGCCTGCTTCTAGTGTTTGCAGCGATTCCCAGCTAAAACTGGGAATTTGGGCTGGCTGCAGGTTTCTGAGGCTGAAATAGTGTTAGCAGCTCCCCAGCTAAAAGCTGGGTGTTGCAGCTCCTCACCCCAGGAATTCAGCGCCAATCTTATGGGTTCTTGTCTCATGAATTTGAAGAACAAAATCCATGGACAACCATGGAAGGAGGAGTAAAAGGAGTAGGATTCATTTAAGGAAGGAGAGCAGAGACTCCACAGGCAGAGGGGTACCTGGAAGCAGGACACAGTCTAATGGAGGTCAGACCAGGGGTTATATTTATTTGGGGTATGAGCATAATTAACATTCATGCAAAGCAGGCATTGAGAAATGCATCTACATCATTGGTTGAACCCTACGCAAAGCAGGCATTGAAACTTACTACCAATGTCATTGGTTAAAATCTATGCAAAACAGGTAGCAATTCTTTCCAAGTTCCCATCCATGTCCACCCCCATTTCTTAGTTTTCCTGCCTCAGGGACAAAGGAGTTGCTCCCACAGGTGAGCCTCATGGTCATTAGCATGTGAAGGCCCTGAGTATGCCCTGTATCACTCTCTACCTGCTAGCTCTTAGACTGGGCCCTTTGTCCTGACTACCTAGCCATTTCACTCTCTCTCCTAAAACTGTCCCAGTACTTTATATTGCAGGAATTCAGTAAATATTGGTAGATTTTATTTCTTGAAATTAAAAAAAAAAAAAGGAAATTTTCTGAGATACATACTTCAATCCTGAAAGGTGTTCTTTAGTTTCCCCTTTCAATGAGAAAGTAACCCTCTGGTAACCTTTCCCCTCCTGTAACAAACTCTTCTGTCTCCGTGAGCATGCCACCTCCCTTGCACCTCTTTCAAGTGCCAACTTTCTCTGACAGTCTTTGTACAACTGGACACAGAATAAGGTAGTTATCCTTATCACCACTCCCTCACCACTGTCCCTTTTGTCTCCACAAAATTTGTAATCTCATCTTAGATTGCATTACACTCAAGGCCCAATTAATATTAACATCTGAGTCATTTCCACTCATTACTTGACAGTTTCAGCGTTTGTTCAAAATGAATTTCTAAAACACACACGTATCTTAAATTTTGGCTATTCTGATTCATACATCCTACTAATTCCCTACTTTCCTCCTGAATTTCTGCTCTAATAATCATATTCTAAACCCTATCCTAGCCACTCATTCCCAAATCACATTTTTTTTTTTGCCTTATTACCTACAAATCCTCCCAAATCCTCATTTCCTATGTCCCATCTCCTAATCAGTTCCTATCTTCAAGCTCACTCCTTCTAGTACCTCAATCTGCTCCAATAGTGCTTAAACCCCACAGGTTCTTGCAGAGCATTGATCCTAATCCTTCACTGTCCTTTGCCCTTCCAGTGCCTTCTCTACCTACACACTCAGATTCAATTCCTTTGTCAATCACCAGAATCCCCTTACAGGTATCCGGGAAGGCTTTCCTCTCTCACCATTACCATTTCTCACCTGCATTATCATGTGAGTTGCCTAACAAGTCCTTCAGGCTCTATCCTTAACCATTTATGGTCTATTCTCAATGTAGGGACCAGAAGGGTCCTTTGAAATGCAAATTGAGTTGTCACACCTCCAGTTTACCATAGTAAAAATCAAACTCCAAGTAACACCTTCCTAACCAGCAATGAACTCTACACCATTATCACTGACTTAGGCTCCTACTCTGGCTCAGTCAGGCAGTTGCACAGATCCGCTCATGCCCCTTGCTCTTCCTCAACACCATCAGACTTTCTCCAACCCACCTCAGAGTCTTGGCATTGACTATTTAATCTGCCTAAATATTCCCATCCTGAATATACGTCCAGAACTGCTTCTCTGCCTTCAAATTTTCTTCAAACTTCAGCTGCTGAATGAAACTTTTCCTGAAACCCCATTTGAAATTGCATTCCACCCACCCTAGCCTCGTACTCCCTACTCTTATCTTGCTGTTTTTCTTTTCACCATTGCATTTTTAACTATCTGTTCTACCACATTTATTATATTAATTATCTTTCCCTTGTTTACCGCTCTAGAATTTATACTCCATGAGGAACAAAGAACTTGATCTGTCTCATTTATATATCCCAAATACCTAGAATAATGCCTAATGCTTAGTAGACAGACAATAAATATGTTTAAATAGTTTAAACACACACCTGCTTATGTGACTTGCTGGATTTCAATAGCCCCAGAATCAGACTTGTGCTAAAAACTTTTGCACCCTTCATTTGCAATCTTTCTATAGGAAATTGGTACAGAAAGAATAGAAAACTCTAATTGACTCATCTTACAGTCTAAAAGTTGATTTCTACATTTTCCCCATAGGGAGAGAAAACATGGCCTAATGTCAGATACACATCTGTATTTAATTTATAGTTATCTAAAATACTACATATTATAAATATGGCAGTAAATAAAATCACAAGTATTATAAAATATTTTTATAAAAAGTACTATTTTATCTTGAATACAATAATTAAGAGCAGTCATAGTCAATTAAGAAAGAGGAAGAAAAGCAAACTTTTATGCCAGCTTTGAAGAGGATTTCAAGGCCCTTTCAAAGTTCTTAGAAATGGAGTCTTTGTTATGTCTATTTTCACTTCCAGGCATGCTTTTCTTTATCCCTGCTACAAGTGGATCCAGCACTGCTCTTACATTTCTAGTCCACAGTGAGGTTTTTTTTTTTTCCACATCCTCTAAATGAAATAAAGAGGGCGCTAGAAACAGTGAAGGAGAGCAGGTGTTTCTAATATTACTAGGCAACAGGTGGAAGAGGGAGAAAGCAAAGAGGTGTTAAAAGGGAGAAAAATTACTTGAGCTGAAAATAGCTGTATTGTAAAACAGGAGCCAGCATCTAATCTCTGCTCAGACATGAATAGAAAGGAAGAAAAAATAGTCTAAGTGTGGTGCGGAATGTGATCTGGTGCAAAATGTCTTGAAGATAAGCAAGAGAAGCAAGATAACTGTCCAATTAGTGAATCAATGAACAAGTGAATGAATTCATATGTCAAGAGTTTACAACTCAAAGGCTGCTTTCACTCTGGAAAATAAGGTGCTTGGGAAGAAGTAACACTATGACTTTTTTTGGAGGGGGGGATAATTTATCATAATGGCTACCTTTGAAGGATCTCAAAAAATTGTAAATACGGCCATTATATAATACAGCATTTGCTCTTTTGATTATACACCACAAGGAAATGAAATCAGCATCACATAGGCATACCTGCACTCCCAACTCACTGTAGCACTACTGATAATAGGCCAGATACAAAAATAGCTTAAGCATACGTTGATGCGTAAATGGATAAAGAAATTATGTAATTCACACACAAAACACATACACAAGCCTTAAAAAATAAAGATAAAAATAAAAGATATTGTGCCACTGAAGATAATAGGGATGAACGTGGAGGACATTATGCTAAGTGAAATAAACCAGACACAGAAAAATGCTATATTATCTCACTTACTTGTAGAAATTCTTCTAAAAAAAAAAAAAAAAAAAAAAGAATCAAATCAATAGAAACAGTGAGTAGAAGGATGGTTACCAGGAACAGCGATGAGGGGTGGGTTGTCACATATGGGGAGATGTAGGTCAAAGGATAAAAAGTCAGTTATGTGGAATGAATAGGTTTAGTGATCCAACAACATACAGCACCAGGACTATCTGGAATATTGTACTGAATACAGGAAAATTCTTAAGAGAATAAAGTTTAAATGCTGTTTCAATCAGCTTTGCATGGCTATGACCAAACTAAGTGACAAGACCAACTTAGCAGAGGGAACGTTTATCTTGGCTCCTGGTTTCAGAGATTTCCTACATAGCTGGCCAACACCAGTGCTCTGGGTCCAAGGGGAGACGGAGCACGCGGCAGCAGGGCGTGGTGGAGGAGCCTGCTCCAGCTCAGGCAGCCAGGGAGCTGAGAGAGCAAGGGCGTGCAGGGAAGAGGCCCATCCCAGGGCCCACCCCAGTGACCCACCTCCTCCAGTCACACCCGATGCCTACAGTTACCGCCCAGTTGGTTCTTTTAAGCTAAGACAGACTGAGCAGGTCACAACTCTCCTAATCACTTCACCTCTGAATATTACCGCACAAGTACAAGAGCCTTTGGAGGACACCTCAGCTCCACACCAAAATCCAAGACGGACGCTCTTACCAGCCCCACACACAAAAGCGACTGTCCCAGGGGATGGATATGTAACCGACTGCTATAATTATTTCACGGTGTATATGTATATCAAAACATTATGTTATACCATGTATATATGTACATATATACACAATATAGATTAATGAATTGGAAAAAGGTTTTTTATTTTAGTCATTAACTTTACTTCTTCCCTCTTCCAACTTTTTCTTTCTTCTTTCCTTTTTTGGTCCTGGGAATTTAACCACTGCACCACTGAGCTACATCTCCAGCTCTTTTTACTTTTTATTTTCAAACAGTGTCTCATTAAGTTGCTTAGGACCTCACTAAATTGTTGAGGCTGGCCTTAAACTTGTGATCCTCCCCGTCTCAGCCTCCAGAGGTGCTGTGATTAGAGGTGTGTGCCACTATACCAAGCCCAATTGTATCTTAAATATATTACTGAGGTCTTACAATACAGATACGTTCCCAGAAATTCAAAAAGAACATACTCTATTTTTTGAATATAGGAAATGCACGCTCTATCCTTCAGTTATAGTTCTATATCATTTTCTTGCTTACTGACCATTTTAACATGAAATTTTAGCATGAAAATGCTTTCAGGGTCATCTGTATCCATATTATAGATACTATAGTCCAAACTACTTGTTCTGAGAATAGAAAATTGAGATGCACAGATAGCGTATCTGTTCAAGGTTCCTTAACTAAAGCAGAACGCAGGTTCCTTCTCTGTTCATCCTGCTTTCTTCCCATTAATTTACACAAATAAACCAGGCAGGTATGTTTACAAATAAGCAAAGTGTTATATAGAAAGGTCATGTGCCCTGTTATACAAATAGTAGGTGACCCAGCTCAAGTTTGATACTCTTGCTAATAGACATACCTGCTAATATAAAATCATGTCTGAAAAATACCTGTAAAATGGATAATCTATCCTTAAAACATCTATTCATTAAACTTGCATTTAATTATTTTCATCTGAAGCTCTACCCAGTAAGGATTTATTGTATTTTTTCTTCTCAATGTATAAAACTACTTTCAATTTCATTTATATAATTTGGACAATATAAAATCTGGCCTCATAGGAGTATTGACTGCATAATCCCTTCAGTTTTGATGCTTTTGTTTTGTAAAAAAAAAAAAATACTGATGTGAAAGTGTATCTTTGAAAGTTGCCTTTTCTCTTTAAACCTTGCTTTCCAATCCATCAGTGCTTTTTGTTGACAAACAGGGTTGTGAAGCATGCCCTCTGCTGGTACAAAGGAAAATGGCCACTACTTTTAAACAGCCCACAAAATCATGCGAATATCTAGTAGGTCTAAAGATCTGAAAAAATACTAGCCTACAAATGACTTACTTTTAAAATAAACATCACTAAGTACATGAAGTTGGAAATAAAATAGGTTTACAAGGCATAGAAACTGAAACTGAAGGACAGGATTTACATTTAATTCAGTAATTTATGTCTGCTTGTTACCAATCGAGGTCTAACAGAGGCTACTCCAGTTACGAGAAGAAAAGGAAACCACTCTTAGATGGATTCCTCCTGTTTTTCACCATAGTTTACCAAGCAAACTGTCAGTGATATATCAATTTCAAAATTTAACTGTAATCAATTATAAACTCATATAAACAAAAATCACCAAAGTTTGTGACTAGTACATGTGCTCTGCAACCATTTTCTATCATAGTTCCATAATAAATCCGTATCAACCTTTTAAATAGCTGCCTGCAAGGCAGAAGAAGTCTAGCTCATCCTAAACATGTATTACAAGTTACTAAATTGTGATCAATAAACTTAGCATAATAGACCTCATCTTATATAACTAGCCAGATAACACATATTCTTTATTATGGGGTGCTGGAAAGCAGACCTTGCCCATGAGGCATGATAGACATTGAAGGAAACTGAGAAGCAAGATGAAGATTTGTCCTACAGGATCTGTCCCCTGCCTGCCTCTCCTACCATTCTCCTTTGCTCTTCCTGCTCCAGCCACACTGACCCTGCACTAAACCTGACACATACTAAGCACATTATGTCTGGGAACGGGCGCTGCCAGACTTGCTGTCCCCATGACTACAATGTGATTTACACAGATACCCACACAGCTTAGTTCCAGAGCTCATGTAGGGCTTTGTGCAAATGTCCCCACATAAAAAGTAACTTCTTTTATCACGTTATAGAAAATCACTACATCCCTTTAACCTGCTCTTCTAACCATTTCTCTCTTCTTATTTTAGTTATTTTATTTTGTTTATTGTTGTGCTTTGCATATGAGCTGTCCTCACAAAATCTCATTGTGAGACAATGCAAGATGTTCAGAGAAAAAGTGATTGAATTACGAGAGCTAGAACTGCATCAGTGAATTAATGCAGTTAACAAATAAACATGGTGCTGAGGTTCAAACCCGTGTCCTTTACGTTTTTGCCAGGCAAGCACCATAACCACCAAACCAACACTCTAGTCCCAATCAATTAATATATGTTTAATGAATAAATCAATGAATTCATCAGGAAGATTGCAGGGATAGTTTCTGCTTAGAATGGGAGAGTAGTCTAATGACTTATAAGGCCCCAATCCTGTAACTTTATGAAGATCATCTTGAAAAAAAAAAAATCCTCTTTATTGCTACAAGTTCGCTTTCAAAAATCCTCACAACTTCTTTCAAAAGAATAAAGCATAAGCAAATCAATTCAATGAATTTTAGGGACATTATGAAAAAAGGTTGAATAATTACATTATTCAGTGTACTACCCTGTAAAATATTTACATTGTAAATGGATTACTGTCATTTCCTTTTGAATAAGCATTGTAAGATAAATGGAATGCAAAAGCCAAAAATAACTGATAAAATACCACATTCATGAAAATGGTTAAGTAGTTGTTAAATATTTTACATAGTTTCTGCTCTTCTTCAAATTAAGTTTAAAATAGGATGTTTTTTAAGCACTAACAGAAAAATGTTGTGTGTGCATATGCTAGGAACCACTTTAAAATTCTAACATTGCCAAGTCCTATTAAAGTATTTTAACATAGAATCAAATACAAGAACATCTTATAAACCTGATCCCAAAACTGCATGCCTAAAATTCCTATAAAGAAATATGATATTCTGTTTAGCTACAACATAATTAAACCCAACTTTGGGATGAACACATTTTAGGTATGCTGGTAGTAACTAAGGAATTAACAAAATAATGAAATTGTTAGTGTGTGCAAATAATCCTCGCTGGAATCCTGGCATTGCTATCACTCTGGATGCATCAGGATTACACACGAGAAAAACGATTGCAGCCATTTGTTGTTTTGAAAAATGCCTGACACTATCCATTTTATTGCCAACATTTTAGGCCTCATATTGCACATGATGAGAGAACTGACCTTTGAAAGAAAATTGTGGGGTCAAATAGAGAAAAATCAAATGACAGAAATTGATGGAAAGAGGACTGTTGTTGCAACCATACTTGGATCTTCTCAAACAACCAACTTTTCTAACTAGTTAATTTTTGTTGTTTGGTTATGCTTCTCAATGAAGACCTCCCATTCCAACACATATTACACAAGGGAAAAATCATTAGCATATATAATCAGCTTTAAAAAAACAAAATTAGCAAAGTCATGGGAACTTCAATATGTAATCATGCATAAAATAATCACATTACATGAGCAATTTTGATCTCCCTAACGGTTTCCAAAATAAATTTTTAAATAAATTTTAAAATCAATTAAATGAATTTTGGGGCTGTCGTCAGACCAAAAGATGATGCAGATCCCCTAAATCATCAACTAATGTTCTCTTATACCCATCTCCTTATAGTGGTATCAAAAAGCAGGGGGGAAATGCTAAAGATCATTTGATATATGTCTTAATATATTCATTTAGTAATCATTTCTTGACTGTCTCTTTTGTGCCAAGAATTAATAACTAGCTGGAATTCAGAGATTATACACAGTTGATGGAAGATATACCATGGCACAAAGAACTTCTAATTTAGGAATCTTTCAAAAAAAAAAAAAAAAAAATCTGGGCTGGAACAATGGCTCAGCAGTCACCGCACTTGCCGGTACGCTCGAGTACATGAGTTGAAACCCCAGCACCACGTACACAACAAAGTGTCAGAGCAACAAAAGTCACATGAAAAACTAAAATAAATTGCTTCTCTCTGTTCTTCTCTTTTAAAAAGTCAAAATGAGCCTAAGCATTAGATATGGAGCAGTTCAGAGATATTCATTCGACCTTTTCAGATAGAAAAAACAACCATGTAAAAGTCTGACATTATTTAAAGTGGCTGCTCCCATCAGAGGTGATACATGATGTAATTCCATTCATTTATCACTCCTAGAAAGTAGTTTAAAATATTCCGTGTTTTGTAGGTGAGCAAACTAATATTCTGAAAACTTGGAACATATAAAGTCAACGAAGGAACAGATCTTAGATCTGAACTGCAGTCTGATAGCTCTTAATTCATGTTTTTTCTCATTATACTCATTTCTTTCACTGTGTAAAATCACTTTATCAACCTTCCCCTTCCAACTTCAATGCCTAATCAAAATGCTTTGGTAGCAAAGTAGTGTGTTCAAACAACTCAACGTCCTTTGAAACTGACCCCAAATAGTTTTTTCAGGGGTATAGCCATAAGGAAAATAGTCAAGACAGTCTCATTTTACTATATTTCAATATAGTTAAGAAATACCATTCTCCATTTAATTTTATATTTTCCTACTATTTTTCTAGCATTCAAAATATCGATACAAAAACATTTACTAATGGCATAGGACAGTGAGCTCCTGAGCTTTCATAAGGTAGACCAAAGGTAAAGCCCCAGCACATTCACTGTACTCCTGACTAAGCCTCCGTCTGTCTCAGCTGTAACTGTAGTGAATTTTTGGTTATTTGATCATTAAAAAAAAGCTAGAACAGACCACATTTGTAAAATGCTTGGCTGACCTCTCAGCACATGAATGTAACTAAATCACAATCATTATTAGGAATTCTATAAGGATGTTCACCCTAAGTAAAATTGTGACTCTTGTTTGTGTTTGATCTTCAAATTTTTTTAAATCATCTCATAGGGCGAATTCAACCTCAGCTAGAACCAGTGGAAATCTAGGTTTTCTATGGCCTAACCAATCACATCCAGTAGACCTTAATAAAAGTGATTTACTTGTGATGAGCTCCAACCCACCTGATATCACCAGTGCATTGAGAATCATCGGTTGAGCATCTGCCTGGCATATCACTACATGTTTAACAAAAGTGTATTTCTCCTAAGGCAAATATAGAAAATAAAACATTTTTCCTGTAATAAAACTGTTGATCACTTTTATTTTCCTTAAGGTGAATATGTACCACACTGAAACAAGTAGGAGACATATCTTTCTCATTTCAGCACTTCCAACAAAACCAGACTGTTGGTTTTTAATAGTGTTGTCGTTGTTGTAAAATTTCTGTAGATGTTTTGTGAAGAACACAGGCACCAATGGTTAAAAAGAGACATTTCCCATTTTGATAAGCACCTTCAAACTTCCACAGATTATACACATATTAAATTTTCTCAGAGCACAAAAGTATAAAAATCTCTACAGGAGAGTAACAGTATCCAGACTATTTCATCTCATCCTTTCTTTGCCTCATTCCTAAGAGCACCCTTCTGAAACACTTGGAAATTTAGTGGGAAACAATCCAGTCTAAAACATGGTACTCAAGATTTATACTTAACAAATGGAATTATTATGGTGATACTAAAATACTATTTTGCAATAAAATGAACTCAGAAGAGAAAAAAAAATCATTTTCCAGATTGCAAAGTTAGACAAAAGTCCCAGAAATCTAAACATTGGAGGAAAATGTAATTTGCAGAAAATAACATAAGTGCACTCATGCTGTGGACAAACATCACCCTGAAATTTGTTCAGGCAACAAAAGAGTTCAGAGACTCAAAGCACACTTGAACACCCTCCTTATGAAAATGCTGAAAATTAATTCCTTGCCCAAGAGGTATTCCTGACCTCATATTTAAAAATTGCAAAGGTTCACAAGGGCAGCATTTAGATTATCAACTGATAGTATCAGTAGATTTACCCTATTATTGAGCTTTTGCAGTCTACGGCTGCAAAAATCAGTAAATTCAGTAGGATAGGCTGCTTAAGAAGGATTAGATTATCTGACGATAAATGAGGTAGAATTTTACTACATGGTAGTCAGTGAGATAAATTCAACCTTTGTAGCTTATAAATCTGTGGTATTTACCATAAAAGCAGCACAATAGAAATCAATGCCTGGCACTACCAACCCACAAATCTCTCACATTGCATGGAAGAGGTCTGAACTAATGCAATCAAGTAGAACACAATTTTTCTGGTTAACATATTTTAAAAATAAGTGTTCATAAACACACAAGAAAAAAGAAGGAGACTTCCTGCTGCTAATGGATACCATCTGAGACTGAAGTTAATAGTAAGTCTAAAATTCCAATATCTAATTTTTCAGGCAAACACTACACCCAGATATTTAATACCACATACGTCATCATCACACAGCATGGTAGCTCTGTTGGACTTCCTCTATTACAAAAATCACTCTTATTACTAGTCCAATACCACAGTGTAAGTAATGAACTGCATTGTAAGCTACGTAGGATCACTTAATGAACTGCAACAATATGAAATTGCTTTGCAGAGGAATGTGTTGAAGTCAGGTTGTTCCACTTAAGAATCTGCCTTATTCACTCAACTGTTAATATTCAAATCATGACCATCTATAGCTAGATACTGTGAAAGATTCAATATGTGAATATGAAAAATTATTTTTAAATTAAGCAATAGCATATTATAAGGTCAAGTTCAAATATGGCAAAAATCAAAAGTCAACATATTACATTTTTTCAATAATTGATATAATAGCAATAGGTTGAATCCTATAAAAACTTACCCAAGTTGTCTCTTAAGTATGAAGGGTGGGAGTTAGTGAACTTGACCCAACTTTTTAAGCATAGTTTTTATATATAACAGTCCTTAAATACTTCATATCTGTTGACTAATACCTTAGTGAACTACTATAAACAAATTAACCAAATCTTTAAAATCTATTTTTCTCCAGGTGGTAGTATGACTTTCAACTAACAGTAAGTCAAAAGACCATGGGCATTATAAACCTTAAGTCCATGTTTAGGCACCAAAAGACAAGGAATTATAAAGCCACTCCTTCAAGAACATCTTAATCACTCGGGTAAGCCAAATCTGGCAGCAAGACTTTTTTTTTTTTTTTTTTTTTTTTTTTAAAGAGAGAGAGAAAGAAAATATCAATTTTTATTGAGTTTTTCCCATGGCTTTGGTTGCTCTGACACTTAGTTGTGTATGCGGTGCTGGAGTTCGAGCCCATGTACTTGCTCATGCCAGGCAAGCGCCATAACTGCCGAGCCACCGCTCCAGCCCCCAGCAGCAAGACATTTAGACCCAGTTGAAGAGTATACTAATCAATATTGCTGAGTAATTTAGTTTGTCAGATGGACAGTATTTAAAATCTGGTTCAATTTTAAGATACTTTTTATCTTGGCCCAGTTAAATACACCATAAAGTGACAAAGTCAGATTCAACTACTTCGTATTAAATAGACTTTTATATATCAAGTATTGATTGGACTGGATCTTTCCACACAAATTGAATATTTTGATGATCAGTGCCATTTAGAAATTACCGGTGCTGGAGTATAGAGCACCACAAAACTATGACGAAGTAGCTCCCAGGATAGGACACAAAATCTCCTTTAAAAGCCTGGATGTCTTTTTCTTAAGGAAAAAAAAGGGACAGTGAGAGAGAAAGCGAGAAATGATTTTATTTAGTTTTTCATGTGGCCTTCTTTGCTCTGAGACTTCGATGTGTACATGGTGCTGGGGTTTGAACTCGTGCACTTGCACATGCAAGGCAAGCGCTGTAACTGCTGAGCCACCGCTCCAGCCCCTCGGATGTCCTTTTTGAAGAGCCCTATTAGTGAAATCTTGCATAATCCTTCTTCTAGGACCACAGTGTATCCTTGTACCTCTTAAAGTATTTCAAACAAGCCCTCTTCTCTCGTAAAAAAGAACACCACTCTTCACAGATATGAAAAGTTATCCTGTCCCGGCTCCCATCAGTTCAAAGTCATCTGCCCTATTTTTATCTTTTTGGCAGCATTCTTTTTTCCTTCTTATAGTTTATACCAAATAGTTTTCACAGCTTATGCTCCCTATTAGAATTCTCTCTGCAAGTTCAAAGATTCTGTCTGTCTTGTGCACCATTGCCTGGTAAGTACCTAAACATAACCAGTGTTCAAAAAACATTTGATGAATAAATTAAAGAATAAATAAATGATCTGGGTGCATTAGCTCATAATCTTTATTTTTGAATCACCATAACTCATTTCCAAAGATGATGGAATCATAGGAGAAGAGTAAGTTTCTGATTTATCTGATCTTCTACACAGTAGATTTCAGTAAATGATTTTTAAATTGTTTTAACTTTTTAGATGAAGATCAGTAACATTTATTCTATGGAGATTATATATATAAATTTTCCACAAAGTAAGCAATGCACCTGACACTCATGATATAGTGGTAAACAGAATATATACAGTTCTTGCCCTTGTGATGTGATAATGAAATTAAGAGGTTACTATACAGAGAAGCAGTAGGATATTTATTGCAAGAGAACTGCATTAAGTTCACATCCTTGAATAGATCTGTCAATCCAACATCAATTCCAATAATCCAGGAATAATCACAACAAGAAAAAACAGAAGATAGTAGACCTCAACTTAAACCAGTAAGTCATGGATTTCTAAAACTCTAACACAAGTACTCTGATTCAGGGATATCGAAGTAGAATGCTGGTCCTCAAGTGCTAGGGAAGGAGGAGAGTGGGGGCTTGGTGTTTAATGGGTATAAAATTTCAGTTTCAGAAGATGGAAATTTTTGGAGATAGATGTTGGGGATGCTGTAACACATGTGGACATTTAATGCCACTGATGTACACTTAAAATCATAAAAACGGTAAATTTCATGTCTATGACTATCTTACCATGGTAAAAAAAAAAAAAAAAAAAAGCTGCCACACAGTGCAGTTGTACTTTCCAACACTATAGTAAGATTTCTCACACCACTGTACAGATCTGCTGTTTACCATGCATGCGTACATTAATCACAAACCTCTTCATCCCGAGTGTGAGCTCCACATACACAATCATGGAAAAACACCAACAGCAGGAATTTCAGCTGGGAAGGGAGACAATTGCATTTAACAAACAATGTATCATTATGTGATGAGTGAGAAACCTCAAGGGTACTGGCAGCTCATTTTTTACTTCAATTCCTTTTCAGAAAAGCTCTCTAGGACTTTGAGACAGTAATTTTTCTTAATTCTTTCTCTCCCAAACAATGCACACACACAAAATTTACCCTTCAAGTTCGAAAGCTTAACTTTGAAAAATCCTACGACACAACCACCGAAATCATTTCAGGATGAAATTGGGAAATCCTGGCAGTTATTTGGAAAAGGTTAAGTTTGCCCAAATATACTAACTGCTTTCAGTCCCTTCTTCACGTGGGCACCAAACAAAGCTTAAAAAAAAAATAAAATTTTTTTTAAAAAAAAATCAGTATTACAGGGAAAAAACTCCATTTCTACTACAAAATGCAGAGCATACTATAACAACTTCCTCTGAGTTCCCAGAATCAACCATCTTCCCAGTCATTCATATAGATAGCAAAGTCAGAAACAGTGTCACCACCAAGCCACTCGAACTGCCAACGTTTATCATTTTGTGCACACACTGCTAGTGAATGTTACAAAAATGAAACAAGAAAAAGGCTCATCCTTTGTCTGTTAGGAACTCATAATAGGGTGGACAATGATTTGTAGCATATATTTGGAATCCAATGATGAAAAAAGCATGAGCTTCAGGGCAGACAGATCAGTGAGCTAATTCCAGCTCTACAAATTTCTAGCATCATAACCTTAAAATCCCTGAGTGTTTACCCCACACTAGAAGTTTAGACCCTAATCTATGCCACTCAATCCTCACAAACTCTACAAATATTTCACACATTAAGTTATTTAATCTTCCTGAGCCTCAGTTTTGAGGGAAGAGGAGTTAGCACCAAACCGATACCATCGCTTTGAAAGTTAAATGAGTCAATCGTAAAAATAGCCACTGTACTGTTGGTTCCTGTCAAATGAAAGCTGATCACATCACTTCATTACTACAGATTCATAAAAATGGCTCACATTTGTAAAAGTTGATCTGAAATAGCATTTTAGACATCACTAATTTTTTATACATGGGCTGAAGTATTTCTAAACATAATTCAGTAGAGCAAGTGTTTGTATTCTTTTTAAGAACAAGATGCAGTGCCGGGTACTGCAAGGTACACAGAACTGTATGACACAGTTTCTATGATAAAGGAATCTGTAGTCCAGAGGATTTATAAAATAATACATTCCATCTTAAAATTAAGACAGCGAATCAATGGCCTAAGATTGGGGAATGTTGTAAAATATCCATGTTCCAAAGTATATTTAGTTACATAATCCATTACTGTTTTTCCTCCTAACTGCAAGATGGTTTTTTCCCTTAAAAAATATGATTTTATGTGAGGTAAGTACCACGTAATTTCACCAAAGCATAGTTGCTCTTGTTTTTCACAGCAGTGCAGTATATATTTTATAAATACCTGTACCAACTGAACACATGCTGATTCCCAATCAGTCTGCAATTCACCACATAAAAGACAGCAGCCCACATTCAAACTTTCTGTTAATAATGACAACCTAACCAACGACTAAAACTCACTACTATCTGTTATAATTATTAGAATGATTGAAAATAATCAATAATGTGAAGCTGCTTATTCAGCTCACACAGCAATATGCTTTCACTTCCAAGTGAGATTTCCCTAGGTATTTATGGTGAAATCTACCCAGAACATTGATCTCAATTGAAAATCATAGTTTGGGAGAACTCAGGATATTTCCCCATGGAAATGGAGAGAAATATGTTATAAGGTACTTCAGTAAGTGAGTATTGAGCATGTATAAAATTTATAATAGGATATATAAATAGAGAATTTATAATAATGGGCACTGTAATTAATGTGCATTACCAAATGTCTTTAATCACTTCCAAGATAAATTCCATCAAAGCGTGCTTTTGAAAGCTGTTAACTTGCTGAAATAACATAATCATTAGTCAAAATCTATTACATTTCATCATGAAATATCCACAATTACCATTGTCCTTCACCTTTCAAAGAAGCAACAACACCTGAATACAGTTAAGTGATACGACTATGCACACACGCACACACACAAAAAAAATTAAGCAGTCTTCAAGATAACTTTAATACATCAAGATCATTCAATTCACATAAGCAACTTAGGATCCTGCCTTGAGAGGCTCTGCTCACCAAAGACTCTGGAAAGCAATAAGGTAGCTCTACCTACCCACCCTCAGTTTTGGGAAGAAGTTAGAGAGCCCAGCCTGAGTAGGTGAACTCCAAAGTACCCCACACACACACACCAGAAATTCCCCAGGTATGCCTCAGAAACCAGTAGGCACTCCATCTGGACTCACTCATGTGGGCTAGCCTCCAAATGGCTCTCAGACACTGACAAGCTCCCCACACTCATTTGATAAGCACCCCACACCCACAACCAGGTAGATCATGGATGAACTCACCCTACCTAAAAGAGCTGTATCTTAACTGATGGAGCTTCACACAGACCGCTACAACATCAAGCACTGTCACGGGTTCAGGCATCATAAACATTGATTACTGCTAAAGAAACTAGTGTACATTACACTACTGTACCCATCTGGAATCAAACCTACACAGTCTACCCAAGAAACCCCCTAGGACACATCCTCAAGAGAAAGCCTTTTGCTATGAAAGTCACCTAATAAAATTGATAAAGGAAAATGATCCACCACATGGACAAATATCAATGTGGTTCACAGAAGGACGAAGAACCTGGATAACATTGTCTCCAAAGGAGCACAAAAGCTCTCCAGCAATAGACCCTAAAGAAAAACATCAACAAATTGCTTGGAATTCAAATCAATGACTTTGAGAAAAGTCAAAAGGATAAAAGAGAATACAATTCAATTAAATGACGATGAAAATGTATTGGAAAAATATCAAAAAAATAGAAATCTTGGAGCTAAGAAACTCAATAAATGAAATTAAAAATGCAGTTGAGAGGCCCAACCTTAGACTAGATCAGGCAGGAGGAAAAAAAAAAAGTCCCAGTTTGAATGGCCCAATCATAAAAAAGAGGAAAAATATTTAAAGGAATGAAAAGATGTAAAGGATATTATTGACAAATGTTTGTATTATGGGATTCCATAAGGTGAAGAGAAAAGGGGAAAAGCAAAGAGAAACTACTCAACAATAACAACCAAAAAAAAATTAGCTGGAAGTTTTCTAAATCTTGGTAAAGATAAGATACAAACTTCAAAATCCAGGAAATTCCAAGAACTTCTAATAGATTCAACCGAAATTAACCCTCTCTGTAGCACATTATACTCAAACTGTCAAACATATAAGACAGAACTTTTTTTTAAAAAGAAAAGTATTATGTCACAGTTAAGAAACTAACTACGTACTTCTCAGCAGAAACTTATAGTCCAGGAGGAAACAATTATTTATTCAAAGTCATAAAAGGAGACAGAAAAAAACTGCCAACCAAGACAGTCATAGACAACAAAACTATCCTGAAGAAATAAAGTTTTTCAAGTCAAGCAAAACCTGAGGGATTCATCACCCTCAAGACAGTCAAAGAAAAAATACTTTATAGAAGCAATAAGTTAATAACTACCATCATGAAAACATACAAAAGAACAAATGGAAACCAAAGATGAGTAGGAGTAACTATGCTTCTCACATAAAATAGAATTTAAGGCTAACATTGTCAGAAGAAACAAAGGTCACTAAATAATGATAAAAAGATCAATTCAACAAAATAAAACAGCAATTATAAATATACATGCACCCAACACTGTAGCACCCAATAAAATAAATGGTATTACAATTTAAAAGAGACTCCAATATAATAACTTGGAGGTTTAAACATTCTATTTTCAGTGAACAGATCATTCAAACAAAAAAAATCAACTAAAATAAACTGTCAGAGTTAAACTATCATATAGACCAAATGGACCTAACAGAAATTTATGGAACATTTCATCCAAAACTATAGAACACACATTCTTCTCATCAGCACATAGAACATTCGTCAAGATATATCACATGTTATGCCAAAATCAAATCTCAACAAGTTCCAAAAAAATTGGAACCATAGTATGTATCTTCTCTGACCAAAAGAGAATAAAACTAGAAATCAGTAACATGAAATTTTAAAATTGTGCAAATGTGTGAAAATTAAACAGCATGCTTTTAATCACCAACTGGACAATGAAGAACTTAAAAGAGAAATTTAAATTTTCTTGCAAGAACTTAAAATGGAAATACAGCATACCACAACCAAGGAATTATAGCAGAAGCAGTACTGGGGAGAAGTCTATAGAAGTAAGTGGCTAAATCAAAACAGACAAAGGATTCAAATAAACAACTTAATGATGTAAGTCAAGAACACAGAACAAACCAAATCCAAAATTAGTAGTGTTAAAGAAATAAGATCAAAGCAGAAAAATGAATTAGAAACTAAAACAGGAAGAAAAGAAGTCAAACTCTTTTTGCTGATGACATGATCCTGTATCTGGAAGATCCAAAAAACTCCATCAGTAAACTGGTTGAACTCATAAATAGATTTAGCAAAGTAGCAGGATACAAGATCAACATGCATAAATCAATAGCTTTCCCATACACTAATAATAATAGGACTGAAGAAGAAGTCAGGAAATCAGTCCCTTTCAAAATAGCTTCGAAAAAAAATAAAATACTTGGGAATTAACTTTAAAAGGCAAATCAAAGATCTCTTCAAGGAAAATTATCGGTCATTAAAGAATGAAATCCAAGATGACCTAAGAAGATGGAAAGATATCCCATGCTCTTGGTTAGGCAGAATATAATAAAAATGGCCATTCTACTGAAAGCTTTATATAGATTTAATGCTATCCCCATAAAGATACCTATGTCTTTCTTTACAGACATAGAAAAAGCAATTCTCAAATTCATTTGGAACAATAAGAAACCAAGAATTGCCAAAACACTACTAAGCAAGAAAGATGAAACAGGTGGTTTTGCCATACCAGATTTAAAACTATACCACAGAGCTGTGGTAACAAAGACACCATGGTACTGGTATCAAGATAGGAAAGAAGACCAATGGAATAGAATAGAAGACCCTGAAACAAATCCTCAAATCTTTAAACATCTGATTTTTGACAAAGGGGGACAAAATATTACATGGAAGAGAGATAGCCTCTTCAACAAATGGTGCTGGACAGCCACTTGCAGAAAGTTGAAATTAGAGCTATATCTTTCACCTTGCATGAGAATCAAATCAAAATGGATCAAGGAGCTAGGAATTAAACCAGCTACCTTGCAAATGATAGAAGACAAATTAGGTCCAACACTTCAGCACTTGGGAGTAGGCAAAGACTTTCTCAACATGTCTCCCGAAGTGAAGGAAGTAAAGTCAAAAATCAGTGAATGGGATGCCATTAAGCTAAAAAGCTTTTGCACTGCCAAGGAAACAATCAAAAGAGTCAAGAGGTTTCCTATGGAAATGGAGAGAATCATGGGCTATGATTCCTCTGACAGGGGACTCACATCCAGAATCTACAAAATCCTCAAAACCCTCAACTACAAAAAGCACAAACAATCCAATCAATAAATGGGCCAAAGAGCTAAATAGAAACTTCTCAACAGAAGACATCGATCAAGCCAATGAATACATGAGAAAATGCTCTAAATCACTAGTAATCAGAGAAATGCAAATGAAAACTACATTAAGATATCACCTCACGCTAGTCAGAATAGCAAAAATGAAGAAAATATACAATAATAGGTGCTGGAGGGGCTGTGGAGAGACAGGCACAATAAACACACTGTTAGTGGAGCTGTAGACTGGTACAGCCCCTTTGGAAAGCAGTGGGGAGAATCCTCAAAAAATTAGGGATGAGACCACCATATGATCCAGTTATTCCACTCCTGGGTCTTTTTCCAGGGGATTTAGAATCATCACATTATAGTGACACGGCAATATCTATGTTCATAGCAGCTCAATTTACAATAGCTAAATCATGGAAACAACCCAGATGTCCCTCACTGGATGAATGGATCCAAAAGCTGTGGTACATATATACCATGGAATTTTACACAGCAATTAGAAACAATGATACTGCAGCCTTTGAAGGTAAATGGATGGCTATGGAAGAAATTATGCTGAGTGAAATCAGCATAATCCAGAAAACCAAGGGTCAATTGTCTTCACTCATCTGTGGAGGCTGGAACTAGACCCTGGCCATTAAGAGAAGTGATCTAATATCAGGTGATAAATTCAGATATCATGTAATGTTACACAACCTAATACTTTTCTTTTTTTTTTAAGAGATGTTATGGGAAGGGGAAGGAAGGGATAAGGGTGGGTAGCTGTGGGGGTACTCTTGGGGGTAAATCCAGTTTTCAGAATCTATATACATTATATATTATTTTGTTAAAATTTGTATGTTTATTCAACAAATAATTTCTCAATAAAAAGTATAAAAGTCCAATGAAATGAAGAATTGATTTTTCTTCAAAAGATAAATAAAACCAATAAATCTTTCTCTAAATCTAACAAAAAAGAGGAGCCAAACAAAATTAGAAACTAAAAAGGAGATATTACAACTGATACCACAGAAATACAAACATCTATTAGAGACTATTATAAACAACTATATATCAATGAACAACAAATGGGTGAATTTCTGGACACACATAACCTACCAAAATTGAACCATGAGGACATAAAACTTCTGAAAAAAGCAATAAGTAGTAATGAGATTGAATCATTACTAAAAAGTCCCCCAGCAGAATAAGCCTAGAACTGAAAGACCTATTAAATTTTACCAAATCTTTAAGGAATTAATACCAACTCTTCTATTTTAAAGAACTGAAAGAAAGGGAACTCTTCAAAACTCATTCTTTGAAGTCATACAACAGTTGTTCATGCAAATTTTCTCCCTGAAACTGAAAATTATTTCAGTGAAAGCAAACTCCTTTATCCACTTGTCTTATTTATTCACACATATTGACTAGTACCGTCTCTATACTGGGCATTATGCCAAGACACAGAGGCCAAAATTTTTCCATAGTCCATTCTATGTGGCCCACATACATGGCCCATATGTTTTCACATTTTTAAATAGATGAAAACCATCAAAATAAGCAAAATATTCCATGATTTATCATTACTAGAATTCAAATATGAATGCCCATAGTTTTATTTGAATGCAGTCACATTCACTCCTGTAGTTGCTTTTGTTACACAATGACAGAATTAAGTACGTTTCAACAGAGACAGTTTATCCTGAAAAGTCTGAAACATTGACTAAAGCAGAAAAGGTTACTTAGTCCTGTGCAACACATCAAGGAAATAGAACAAGATCTAATTGTGGAGACTGACAAAGAAATGGATCATATGACTCAGTATGATAAGTATACCAGGGTAAAAATGATCTCATAATATTGGAAGAGCACACACCTGGGACACATAGTCCAAATTGTGGGAAAAGATTGTGAATGAGGAAAAGCTTCTGAAGTTGGATTAGATGAAATTTAGGGAAGGGCCTTACATGTCACACTAAAGACTACAAAATTTAAAGGCAATGGCAAGCCTTTCATTGGATTTTAAGAAGGCCAATTTTATATTAAAATAGTTATCCTGGCAGAAACCCATTTAATTGTACTTAATTCTTTTTCCTGGAACAGTAAACAACACCACAATGTTATGATTCTTTGCAACCAGGAAAACTAATAAGCATTTTTATCAGGCAACCATCATTTTCTCCCTCTTAATAAAAATAAGAATAGCTGGATACTTACTGAGAGTTACGATGTGCCAGGCACTTGCCAATTGCTTTACTTACATTAACTCATTCAGTCCTCACTCAGAACTGTGCAAGTAATTTTTGAAACAAAAACATGAATACACAAAATAAGATGAAATCTAATTTTTTTCTGAATAAAAGCATTTCTAGTGTTCTAATCATGTATTTTTCCTGTTTGTAGATAAATATATTGAACAGTTGTAGCATAACTTTTAACTCCCTTTGTTCAGTAAGACAGGTAGTTGAGTAATCACTCACTCTTCTACTGCCTGAGGGTCCATCATGTATCAGGAACTGTGTAAAGAGACATTGATACACGTCAACCACTAGCTCCCATTCCCAGTTGCTCCCATGGCTAAGGTAGGGGAGCAAACACACTACGAATCTCAGACCTAAAGCACAGTCGTTGTTCATTCTATCAACCCAAGATCACACTGGTGGATACTTAATCCTTCAAAGTTTTCCTATTAAAGAACCTACCTTCTAAGTACTACTTTTGGGTGATGCTCTGATAAGGACAAAAGAGAGGTAAAGACAAAGAGAATCAATGAACATTAGTGAAGGAAATAAATCCATGAAAAAAATGTTTCACATATGGCCAAGTACTGGTATTTAGATCCCACTTCCCAGCAGCAAAACTGTTGAAAACAGGCGCTAGAGCAGTTGCTCAGCAGTTGGAGTGCCTGCAATGTCATGTACAAGGACCTGGTTTTGAGCCCCGGTACCATACACAAAACTGGGTGTCAGAGAAACTAAGGCCAGATAAAAAAAAAAATAAATAGAATTGATTCTCTTTTTCTCTCTTTAAAAAAATGATGAAACAAGAAAAGATTGTAACTTGGGTAACTAGGATAGGAGTAGGGTAGAAAGGGCTTAGGGTTCTGGAGGGAAAACAGCTGTGATGGACAAGAGGTGGACAGCTCCCTCTATGATATGCAGCATTTGGCTTAATTTGCACCATAAAAGATGCAGGAAATGTTCCTACAACTCCATGTAGTCTACTTATATTAAATGAGCTTGCTTTTGAGATAGGATAATGTACATGATATACGATATGGTATATTTTATGGACTCAACCATTTACCGGAAAATTAAATGAAATCAGACAAATGAGGTTGCTATTTTCTTGAAACACTGCCTCAACAGTATGACATTTACAAACTCCAACTTATGAACCATGAATTAGAAACCACGACTTTGTAACTAAAAGTGTGCTGAACTACGTTTGGAATTTCCTCTAAATTTCCTACAAAAGCAGCATACCTTTGAGATTCACCAGAAAACACAGAGGAAGTGATGCTATTTTGCAGGTCCGTACTTTTTCAATTCACCCAAGATGGATAGCTTTACTACCACATTTATCCCTAACAATCTGAACTTCATTTGCTGCCAAATGAAAGGAGAAAAGGTGAGCAGAGAACAATTAGGTATAGTAAAAAGCTACAGGTCGCTTCTGGAAACTCCCCACCTGCATTCATCTATCACTTAGTACTTTTTAACCACATATGATCATCTTTATTGCCAGAAAACTATATTCTTTAATATAACCTTATTGAAATGTTTACAGAAGAATTAAAAAGACATTTGTTAAGACTGAAAAATCACGAGTGTTGATTAGTTAAAAAATGTTTTTCGTGTCTAATTTAATTAAAAGCTTTGCACTATGAGGCTCCACTATCTTACTGCCACTGCTGGAAAAGACTTTGTTCTTATTGCTTTAGCATGCCCTCCATGTGGAGAAATCTCCTGCATCATGAAGATCCTTCCTCCCCCTCCTTATGCCACATAATTTGGTATAACCATACTTGGCTACACTAGGAGAGACAGCAGACAGCTGCATGATCTCAGCATCCATTCTCCTCAGTTTTCTGCACAGGCTTGATAAATACTACTGGAAATACAGACCTTCAAAATCCACAGCCTAAAGAAGCCTGGCTGTACTGTGTTGACAGAAAATGGCATTGGAGTTAGATGAATGGATGCCTAGACAGAGATATGGATGCCACCATGCATAACTTCTAAATGATGTTGTGATGGTGTTCAGGGTACCTACTGCTTGATTAGAACACAACCTCTCAGATCGTCTTCACTTTGCAGCTAGATGAAGTTAATGTCCCATAGGGAAACCACTTGGATTCTACCTAATGAGAAACTAATATTTGATAGCCCTCACTCAGAATGACTGAGATCCAACAAATATTATTGACTGTTTTAACTTATGGGAAAGCTTCTCCACAAAGTGTATCATCCATATTCAGGCAGAGCAGGTAAAATTTAGGGGAACATTTTATTGCTATTGTTTTGCTACAGCTACTGTAAAAATAAAATCATTTTAACTTGCTTTTTATCACACTTCATAGAAAATAACAAATTCTGCATTTAAAGGTATCTAATAAAAAAATTATGGGGCTGGAGCGGTGGCTCAGCGGTTGCAGTGCTTACCCATGTACACGATGAAGTCTCAGAGCAACAAAAGCCATGTGAAAAACTAAATAAAATTGATTCTCTCTCATTGTCCTTCTTTTTTAAAAAAAATTACGCGAAAAATTACAACAAATCAAATTTTATTTTTTAGCTTTGATTTTTACACTGATTGTCCAACCTTAATTACAATGCAAATTAGAGTTTTTATCTTAAAAAATTATGTTTAATGAAACAAATTGAGTACCCACTATGTGTACTCTACAGGAATCCAAGAAAATCAAACACTATAGTCAAGGTTCTACATTGACTAGTAATATACATTAACATGGCAAACAACCAACCCCACTTCATTTTTCATACCATGTATATTTCAGTATATGCAGGAACTCAATCAGTAATGATTATTAATAATTTATATTCCAAGGAGTATAGAAAAAGTGTACTAAAAATGTAGTAATTGGGAGAGGCTTTCATATCATCCTTTTTACATGAATACCATGACAAAGATTAATTAAATTAGCTTATTTCCTTTCTCCAATCCTCCAATAAACTTGTGAAATGTGAAGGTTGCAGAAGTGTTCCACTTATGTCATTTCCATTGCTTGCTTGTTTCAGAGGTTTGCCTAACAAGATAGGAGTATGGGGTCAAAGAAATCACACCAAGATAAAAAGGAAGCTGTCAACTCCTTCGAGCCCTGCCCTTAAAGCCCCACTGCTAGTCCTCCCCGCAAGACAGAACAAGGTAAACTCATGATGGATTTGGTTCCTTCGTGCTAATATGAATTTGTAGTCTCTTGGCAAGACTGGCAACATCCCTTGTCACTAGACCGGGTTGATCTTCTTATTGATCTGATTTTCTGTTTCCAGCTCCAGCTTGACTTGACCTTTTATGTTGTACACTTCCGTGTTTGTCTCACAAACAGCTCTGACTCTATCAGCTGGTAGACAGTGTTCATTTTGTCCAACTTTGTTTTGGTTTGCAGAGCCTGGAAAATGCCTTGAATTTGCTAAGTTAGGTTGTTATTCACTTTATTCTCTTTATCTTCCCTTTTTACAAAGGTTTCCCTTTCAAAAGGTACTCAAAATCATGATAAATCTTTTGTGGATTTCGTGCTTAAACAAAATGGCACTGACATAGGCAAGCATTTAGAATTATAAATTTGCATTTAAATGCTTGTCCATGCTGGCATCACTTATGTGGTAATATCAAACAGCATGAGATAAATAAGAACACAGCTTGAAATTATAGTCCTAACTTGTGCAACTTCATAATAATTTTAGGGTTTTTCCTTTAAAAATCAATAGCTCAAAGACATTTTTTTAAGAAATTCTCTTTTTGAATAATGACTCTCCCATGGTTCACAGAATGGCATATATAAGAGGGCAACTTTTACAATAATTATTCCTAATTTTTAAATTTAGCTAAACATCTGTCACATATTTATATGCATAAAATTAGACAAAATCATTGAACCAAAAGCAGACGCATTTAAAATATGTAAATGCAAATTTTCTAGGCTGACCAAGGATTTGCATTTGTGTGATTCCAAGATAAAGAATTAACATGCAGCATATAGAACTTTGTCACGGACCTAGAAACAGAACAGGAACTAAGAATAATATTGACAAACAAATTAAAAACCTAGAGTGTTGTCCACAGGGCAATAGGGTAGTGATAAGAAAAACTACTAGAGAAAATTAAATCATTCTCAAGAGAAATTGTATACATTTAAAATTTCTAAGACAATGAAATTCATTGCAATAAGAAAAGCAAAGAAAGCACTCATTTTTTTCATGTGTTGATGCTATGAATGATGACATTTACATTTCTACAGCATTCTTCATGTAAGAATTCCTAAACAACCTAATGAATTTTTCTTGCCCACAACATTATTGTTGCCCTACTATATGGAGAGTAACTTTTACCCAAAGTCACCCCCCCAAAAAAAAGAACTTCATTTTCTGCCCTTTGCTATATGACAGCTTCTGTTCGAAATATTATTTTTGTGTTCTAAATTCTCTACACAGAAGATGGTATTCCCATCTTAGAGATGGATAAAATAGTACACAGGTGTTACTTAATTTACTCAATATGTTATAGGCAGAAAAAGGTAAAGCAGAAGTTCTCATTCCAGCCTCTGTCTATAGAACTTGCAAATTTTTTTTTTAAGAGAGTAGGACAGAAAGAGAAAGATATCAATTTTTATTGAGTTTTTCACATGGCTTTCATTGCTCTGACACTTAGTTGTGTACATGGGTGCTGGGGTTTGAACCCGTGCACTTGCGCATGCTAGGCAAGCACCATAACCACCAAGCCACTGCTCAAGTCCAGAACTTGCAAACTTAATCACCATGTTTAACTGCTTCTTTACCACCAACCCCCTTCGAGAAACCAAAAGACCAGCTCTGTATTTCTGAGGTATAGTAGGCCAAGAATTCCTGGTTTCACTTTATCCAACAGGCTAGCTGTCCTGTATCAATGTTGAAGGACTTTGAACGCCAGCTTAGGTGTTTACTTCCTAACTGCCAAGAAGACAGGCTCTGGTAAAAGTGGTTCAGTTCATATCCTACAAGGCTATATTAAAGTTGGACATAGACAATGTCCCTTGTGTTTTGGTTAAAGAGTGAAAACTCTCCAAATATTTCTCTAACAACCTAGTGACATTTCAAGTTCTTGTGGAATGTGACCACAGGCAAATGTGCATACTAATTTTCTGTGAGTAAATTCTGGCCATCAACCATGCTGGACTGAACTTAATGAACTACTTTTTCTATCAAGAGCTAAACCTGTAGCAGAAACACAGCTCATTGTCTTCTTCACAAGAAGTTACCATTCTCTCCCCACTTCTATGCCCTCTGCACCTTCTATCTCTGTCTACAGGAAGAGAAAGTCAATAGATCTCAAGAAAGCAAAGCTTTGCTAAAGCTCAAAGTAGAGACAGTTTGAAATAATTCTGTTACCAGCTAGTGAATGCTAACTACTTGGCTAATTGTGGAGTCCTCTATGACCAAGCCTGTTGACATAGAATGAAAACACACAAAAAAAGAAAACATCATGGGAGTCACCAGAATCCATCTTAGCTTCCAAGTAAGTTTACACATACTGTATAAACTCAGTTAACTGCCCTAAGTTTCCTCTAAACTACTGCTTTAATCACAACAGAAGGCTCTCAAAGCTCCTGACAGCCAGCAGTTGCCGACTCAACCACAGCCTGACCAGCCACCTGTTGTGAGGTAAGAGCCAAGAACAAATGTGAGTAAAATCAGCTTTGTTTACCAATCAGGAAGAGGGACATCTGCCACAACAGCTAGTACAACCACCCCAAAGGACAAACTGTAGTCCCAACTACTTCCTACTTGCTTCCTTTGACCCCTCCTTCACTGCTAGTACAGGATTCTCTGCCATCTATCTGTATCATGACACATGCTACCAAGATATTATTTTCACTTTTAAAGCATAAGCTAAAATATGTGACTTTGATGTATAATTAACAGATATGCATTAGAAAATGTATAAAGATAGACATTTTAAAACCCTAAATTGGATGGGGCTAGAGCAGTGGCTCAGCGGTTAAAACAAGTATACGGGTTCAAACCCCAGCACTTAAGTACACAACTAAGTGTCAGAGTAATGAAAACCATGTGAAAAGCCCCAATAAAAATTGATTCTGTCTCTGCCCTTTCCTCTTTAACAACAAAAAAAAAAGTAAAAATGGAAAATATTCTCAGTGTATTTGATTTTTAATTAGAAGTCAGACAACATTTTAATAAACCTCGACTAACTGGTTTTAAACAACCTTTTTATGTTTTGATCCATTTAGGATAAGCTCTTTCAAACATTCCATCAGGATTTAAAACCTGAAGGTAGCAGCAGGGCTTAGGTTGGCTGACTTGACAGGAAGAAAATCATCAATTATGGAAGACATAGCATGTGTCTGTGCTGAACAGGTTCACATACATGGCACCTTTTTAACGCTAATATTGTATTTTTAGGGAAGTATTATCATAACCATTTTATAAATAAGAAAATTGCAGTTATGAGACATTAGCAAACTCATCTAAAGTCATACAGATAATAATTGGCAGGTCTTCTGCTTAAAAGCTGCCAACCCTAGTGAATCACACACTAGATAGCTTATATAGTTACACACTCCCCCCCCACACACACACACACACACTGCAGTACTCTAGAGAACATTCTGGAAAGTCAGGATGAACAGAATCGCTACAGTAATGTCTGAAAGAAAAATGACCTCAGAATGAATACAGGCTACTGTTTCCAGAGCTACATTTACCTCCTATTGAGGTTTCTCTGGCAACCTCATATAATTAAAGACAAATCATAATTATGTCCTCCATGAAGCCACCTGGTATATTTTAGCAACTTAAAGACATACAATTGAACCAAGAGGAAGAACTGAAAATGCCCATTCCTGCTACCCTTTTCTTTAATTGTGAAAAGCTGAGCTCGGAGACATGCTGGACTCCTTAGAGACCCAGAGATGGGGCAGAATATGACCTAAAACTGAGATAATCACTAGCAGCAAGGTCTGGGTGTGAGGGAGGTGGTGGCTAACTGGGACTGGAAGATCATGGAGAAGCAGAAGGAACTGAAAGGGTATTAGAAGGATCTATACACACATTAAATGGCCAAGAATTAAGAAGGGGTGATATGGGAGAAAGTTAAAGCCAGCCCCCAGAGAAAAGTCCTGAGAAATGAGGAGAGAGGACCCAGTGCTTAGTAGGCAAGAGAGACAGGAGTAGATTAAAGGAGTTTGAGAATCATCTGAAAATGGCAGTGAAAACCAAGGACGACAACTGAGCCATCCCCAAGTGCACGGTTGTGAAGTGTAGTTCCAGGAGAAAAAGACAGCCTCCTCTTCCCAGGCCCATAGTGAAAACAGCCACCTCAAGTAAAAGGCATGTTAAGAGAAGCCTGAAACTAGTGCAGATTTTGTTGGTAATGGTCCATGAGGTTTCAAGAGTCAGCAGGTGGGAGGACAAAGGGGTAAGACAATGAACAGATGAGGGGATGTGTGATCTGGGAGACCAAGAGTTCTATTGTGACTGATTTAAACATGATTTAAAACACAAGGAGTGCATCCCAAAGTGTTAGTGAAGGTGAAGCTATGAATTGGGGAGAGAGGACAGATGGATTTCAGGGCTGCCTGTTCACTCCCAATATGCAAGAAAAAGGTTTAGGGGAGCTGTGGAATTAGTCCCCATCCATGTCCAGTCCTCTCGAATCCTCTGTAATAGGTGCTATTTCTATTCCCATTGTTATAGAAATAGAATAGCTAACTCTACACTGCTCTTAAAGCTCAAGAACAGGGGCTGGAGCAGTGGATCAGCTATTATGGCACTTGAGTGGCATGAGCAAGCACACGGGTTCAAACCCCAGCACCACATACACAAGGAAGTGTCCAAGCAATGAAACCCATGAGAACTAAATAAAATTGATTCTGTCCTTCTCTCTCTCACTGTCCCTCTATCTTAAGAAAAACACTCAAGAACAAAGGAAATATAGACCATAAAAGCTGAATTCTCTCTGCTTTATGGGGAAGGGCTCTGTACTTAAAGACAAACACAAGGTGCAGAAGGTGAAAATTCAGGGCTATGAAGAGAGGCCAAGACCTTCTTGACTACCAAGAAAGTCCCTGAGGCCAGGTAAATCCACAGAAATGTATAAAGGACTGCACATTGATCTGCATATATGCAACTTGAGGACTTGGCAAATACACATGTAATCCTCAACTGCATTACAAATTTCTCTATCAAGTCAAACACAAATATCTTCAAAAATGGTGCCACATTTTGCAGAATGTGGAGTATAATTTGAATAATTATGATGCTCTACTTTATCAATGATCTATTTAGTGCATTCTAATATTTTAAGGATGACTTTTCCAAGCTAATTTAGCTTTTGGTCTAGTAAGAAAAATACAGCCGAGGACCCATCAGGGGAGGTTCCGTGTCTGGAGCAGCCCAGCCTACGTATGCCCCTGTTTGAGTCCCGCCAGTGGGGCTCAGGATACCACCTGGACCCCTGCCCAGAGCAGCCCTGCTCAGGACCAACCAGGGGAGGTTCCCTGCCTGGAGCAGCCCTGCCTTCCTATAAGGGTCTATTTGAGTCCTGCTGGGAGGTAGGACTACATTTTGGTAGGTTCAGATTTGCAACCTTAAGCCTGGAACCAAAACGTCGAGCAACATGAGGACTCAGGCAGAAACAGCATCTGGAAGAAGATGGTCAAAGAGTTGATGGCTGATCTGACCCTTTGACTTGCAAGGAAACACCACCTGGAGAACTGCCTGCTTTCCCCTCAGGAAATCTCAATTCAGAGATCCAGAAGAAGCTCTTCAAAAATGAAGAATCAGACTAGGAAAGGCTCACCTCACACCCACAACTCCCCTAAAAAGGATGCCACAGATAGGGACTGAGATGAAAATCTTGAAAATATTATCAATGATCTGATTATTAAAAGGAACAATGAGCTAAAAGAAGATATAATGAAGGGATTAAGTGAGAAAACTCAAGAGATGAAAAACTCTACTTTCAAAGAAATAGATATACTCAAAAAAGGAAGTAACAGCTAAAATCAGCAGTCAAAAACATGAGAGAAACTGTAGAAGAATTTAATAGACTAACTTCTATAGAAAACAGAACCTCAGCTCTTGAAGAAAGAACTTCTGACAATGAGGAAGGGCTGAGCAGGCATGAGCCCACAGATGACAAAGCAAAAGTAACTCGCAGAACACAAACAGAATTTTCAAAAAGTCTGGGATAAAATGTGAAGAAACAACCTAAAAGTAATTGGTATACAGGAAGAAACTGAAACACAAACAAATGGGATAAGGAACATTCAAGGAAACTGCTAAAGAAAATTTTGCCCATATAAAAACAGAGTCAGATATACTCATCCAGGAAGCTTATAGGGCACTCAATAGGCTTAATCAAATGAGAAGCTCACCAAGACACATCATATTCATAATGTACAACAGGGAAATCAAGGAAAGAATATTGAAAGCAGCAAGGGAGAAATGGCAGATCACAAACAGAGGCAAACCAATAAGAATCACATATGACTTTTCGGTTCAGACTCTGGAAGTGAGATCATGGAAGGAGATCCTTCAATGCCTGAATGAACACAACATGCAGTCCAGAATACTATATCCAGCAAAACTCAGACTCAAATTTGAGGGGGAAATAAGAACTTTTTATGTCAAGAACTTTCATCATTCATCAACAGAAAGCCAGCCAGCATTAAAGAATTCTCAAAGATAAATTCCATATAGAAGAACAAGGTAACATTCCTCAAAACTCACAAACAGGAAATGCAATAAAGGTACATGCTATCAATAGTCAACAAAGACAGCACAGAATTTACCAATAAATCACAATGAATATGAAACACAACCACATAAAAATTCTTACACTGAATGTGAATGTTCTCAATGCACCAAAAGATACAGACTAGCGGATTGGATCAAAAACCAAAATCCAAATAAAAAAAATAAAAAAAAAAGAAATCATAAAAAAAAAAAAAAACCAAAATCCAACAATATGCTGCTTCCAAGAAACCCACCTTACAGCCAGTGACACCCACAGATTAAGGGTGAAAGAATGGAAAAAATCTACCAGTCTTACAGCCAAAGAAAGCAAGCTGGAGTTGCAATTCTTATACCTGACAAAGTGGATTTCAAACATAAATTAATCAAAAAAGATAAAGGCAGCCAGTGCATTCTAGTAAAGGGAACAGGAAGAAATAACCATAGTAAATATATACTCTCCAAACACCAATGCTCCCAACTGTATGAAAAAAATACTCCAAGATACAAAACCACTTGTGGACCTCAGCACAACAGTACTGGGAGATTTTCACACTCCTTTATCATCAATAGACAGATCAAAGAAAAAAATAAAGCTCTCCAGTCTAAACACAATAAATCAAACAGACTTAACAGACATCTACAGAATATTCCACCCCAAACTGGCAGAATATACCTTCTCAGAACATGGGTCCTTCTCCAAAATAGATCATATTGTAGTTCACAAAGGAAATCTCAGCAAATATAAAAAGTAGATATTATTCCATGTATCACATCAGACCATGATGCAATGACCCTAATTATTAATAGCAAAAACCATGGCACAAAAACACACATATATTGGAGATTTAATAACACCCTATTAAACGAAGACTGGATCCAAGATGACATGAGAACAGTAATTAAGGAACTCTTGGAAGAGTATGAGAATGAAGACAACATTTGAAACCTCTGGGATAGCATGAAAACACTCTTAAGGGGAAAATTTATTGCATTGAATGTCCACATTAAGAATCAGGAGAGATCCCTAACAAATAAGCTTATGTTCCAACTCAAATCTCTACAAAGGGAAGAACAGTCTAATCCCAAAGCCAGAAGAAGACAGGAAATGATCAAGATCAAAGCTGAAATCAATGAAATTGAGAACAAGAAAAAAAAATTGATAAAATAAAGAGCTGGTTCTTCAAAAAAAATAAAATTGACAGGTTCCTAGCTAATCTAACTAAAAAAAAGAGAATCAAAGCAAATCAACAAAATCTCCAATTAAAAGGGGATGATCACCACCAACCCCCTTGAAATCAAACAGATTATCACAGAAATTCACTTTACTCCAGCCAGACTGGTGAAGATAAAGAATACAAACAATAAATGCTAGAGGGGTTGTGGGGAGATAGGAATACCAGCACACTGTTGGTGGAATTGCAGACTGGTACAGCTGCTCTAGAAAGTGGTGTGGAGACTCCTCCAAAAATTAGGGTTGGTTGCACATATGACCCAGCTATGTCTTCTGTGTATTAGGAGTTAGAATCAGCACACTACAGCAACACAGCAAAACCCATTTTTATAGCAGCTCAGTTTACAATAGCTAAAATATGGAACTCAGACGCCCCTCACTGGATGAATGGATCCAAAAGCTCTGGTATATATACACAATGGAGTTCTACTCAGCTATTAGAAACAATGATATTGCAGCTATTGCAGGTAAATGGACGGCACTGGAAGAAATCATGCTGAACGAAGATAGCCAAACCCAGAGAGTCAAGGGCCGAATAGTATCCCTCATTTCTGCAAGCTGGACCTAAACCCAGGATTGGCAGTAAAGTAGACAAATTCATGTATTAGATCCATGTAACAAAAATGCAAAATGTTAATATTTATGAGATGCAGTTGCAAGGTACTTCATAAGATATTAGAATAAGCTATGCTGCATACTTGTACAAAAACGTAACTATTTAATCCCATTGTCAAATATTTTGAAGAATAACAGGGATGGTAGGAAGGGAGGAGAAGGTGAAATGTTGGAACTGAGATAAAGCAAGGTATATTCCAAGCAGTTATAAATGTCACTGTATTTACTATAGCCATATATATTTTTAAAATGTTCTTCATAGGTATAAGAATTATGTCACTGAATTTGGGTTTTTTTTAGGAACAAAATGGACCCAGAACAAAGGCAAGGGATCAGGGAACAGGAGGAGGGAAGTAGATGGGTGTGGGGGGGATATTGAACAAATTGTATTGGTAATTTGTGTGTATCTCGGAATATGGGACAACTAATCCCAATATGTAAAACTATAATGCAATACCCAGTGAGAGAGAGAGAGAGCGTGCATGCGAGAGCGAGCACTGTTTTTCCTTGCAGGGCAGATTCTTAGCTGGGGGAGAAGAGGTTGAGGTTTGGATCATAAATTTTTATTTACTTCCTAAATTCCACAAGGGTAGAATTATAATAACAAAAATCCATGAGGAAATGGGACTCACTACTGAGGAACAGGATATTCTCAGATGAAAATGCTGTTTCCTTTTCTGATCCTGTTTTTTTAGATAAATATTATGAGGAATATTCCATGGAAATAAAAAGTGAATTCTTTGAACATTGACAAAGATTTTAACTATACACTTCTTGCCTTCTGTTATCAGGAAATAAGGAAAAATATGACCCATAACATTAATAACACTGAAAATTTGGCTGGGAAGTGCACTTAAGAAGCAATTATTGATGGCACAAGATCAACCTAGAAATTTTAGTAAGTCCAAGTCCAAGAGATCAGTAGTAAATGATGAATTACAAACATCACTTTTAGTAATTTCAGCAATAAAATAATGCTCAAAATATAGTGCAGGAAGACACAGCTATGGAAAAGGAAAACATACTTAAGAAAAACAGGACAGAATTTCATTAAGTATTATGACATTTATCAGTTGCATTCAAACTAAAATTTCTCTGTTAGAATCCAGTAATACATATTGGCATTGATTGACATGCACATTAGAATTTAATCAAACTTTGCCAGTATCTCTGACAACAGTTCTAAGAACTTTTTACACATCAAATGTATGTGAAAACATGATTAACAATAAAAAGCATTGTGCTTCTATTAATGATTATATCTGTAAAATAGTAATTTTAGTATTATTCCTAGTCAAATCAATATGAAGTATTTACAGCCTCAGGGCCTCCTACCATGATAGCATTAGTAAATCATTATCTGAGTGATTTTTTTGAAATTTAAATTCCATAATAATGCACTTTGTTAAAAACTATTTTAAATTAGACTTCTTGGTGCATTAGTAAGAAATTATGGCATCCTTTTTAACAAGGCAAAATCAGAAAACTGGTTCGCTTGGAACTCCTTATGTTTGTGAACATCAAGAGTAATGTTAATGTTAGCTTCTCTTGCTTTGTATTAACCAGACAGCGACTTAGATGAATACTCCATATGCTCTTATCTTAAAAACAAGATCAGAAAAAGAATCATTCTCACCTGAGAATATACTCCCTCAACAATGATTGCCATTTCTTCATGGACTTTATTATTTTTATTTTATTTTGATTATTCACCCTCAGGGGATTTAGGAAGCACATAAAAATTAATGATCCAGGGGATGGACCTGTGACCCAGTGGTAGTGCACTTGCCTGGCATGTGCAAGAACCTGAGTTCAAACCCTAGCACCACATGCACAACTAAGTGTCAGAAAAACAAAAACCAGATGAAAAAAATAATAATCGATTCTTTTAAAGAAGAAATTATGACAAGCCTCAGTCTTTTCTCCCCCAGCTAAGCATCTGTCCTGAAAGGAGAAAGTCCACACATGAACTGCCAGCCCATTCACATGTGTGTGCTGAAATTGTGGATTACATCATCCCTTGGCAGAAATACCACCTTCCTGTATCTCCCTATGAAACATATCCATACACCCATTCACATTTTGGTATTTTTCCTGAACACACATATATTCCTGTGTGGTTGTATGGATAATGTCCATGAGCTAAGGAATTCCAAAAAAACCCAAGATCAAGAAATAGATAACAAAAAACGGCCTCGATTCATTGCAGATCACTGCTACAGAATGTTATCAACCTCTAGGAACGGGTTTTGCTTTTTACGGTTCTACTCCCTTGTCCCTACATTTGATCAGATTGCAAAGACCCTATTCCCTAGTGAAGGGTTCTTATCAACAAAAGAATTGATGCCTTGAGAAGAGATAGTCTCCACCAACACCAAATTCTCTAGCCATCCTTTAATTGCTAATCCTAAGCCAAACAACTAGCAAAGAAGTTTCTATTAGTAATTCTGTCACAGTACGCAGAAAATTCTTAGAGGTTGTGTGATGTCATCAGCCTATGAATAGGTTGTATACCAAATGTTATTAGCTTGAGTGTTTGTAGCTTGAGAAGTGCTTTTCTACAGAATCTCTCTGGCTCTTCTATTAAAAAAAAAATGTTTTGGAACTACTAAGTACCTAAAAAAAAAGTACAAGTAGTAGTTACAAGTTTCACTATTAGTCAGAACATTGTTTCTATGAAAAAGTTAAGGAATGTTTTAGATTTATACTAGACTTGGCTATATGAAAGCAGTATTTGTAGATCAAAAATACTCAAGTCTCTTCAGTTTCATAGGGTTTGATCTGAACCATTCATTCGAAAAGCATGAACTTAAGAATATGCACAAGACAGAAAGAGGTTGAAGGAAGGATGAGTAAGACAAAGCCCCTAAATTTACAGGTCACACAACTAGTTAACACGTAAGTGGGCATAATGGCTACTTGACATTATGAATAGCAATTTGAAGCATTGTGACTCAAGGACAATGAGAAATAGACCATATGTATCTTATTACCACATAGTATCAAGCAGCAAACATCTTCACCTTGAGCCCAATACCCTTTGCCAAGTTTACACCCTAACAGAGACAGGATGAAAGTCAGGCACCACCTGGCACACAAACTCTTTCAAGACCTATGTTTTAGACCTGCCTACCTCAGGAAAGACGAATGAGTCAGCTCACTTTCTCCCAAGGGACTCATATACATGGCCTGTAATTCAAATTTTCTTATTACTCTTTAGCTGTAATGCTCATGCTAATTTGTTTCAGGTAATAAATAGATTAATCAATTTAATAAGGATATTCAGTCTGTTTGCAATTTGAAAATCGAAAGGATAAAAACCTCTGCTTTGTGTAGGCTGCCTAATTATGCTAACTACATTTGACTAAGTATATGTTAGACAGGGAGCCAAGCTGGGTGTTTGGCTCACAATATGATCCCATATTCTCAACTCTAAATTGCATCATTAATCTTCAATTTAATTTCTTGCAGATTTCTCCATAGTCAAAAGTTGGTTTGTGTTGTATTAATATTATTAAACTATAAAATTATAGTTTGGAGAGTTAGATAGAATCTTAGAATCTATTACAGCTTTGATAGAATTTTAAAGTTACAGACAAAGATCATTAATTTAAAAAAAAATTCAAAAATAAAAGTAGAAATTGAAAGCTTAACTGAGGTAAGAGGAGAAGAATAAAGAGCAGAGATGGTGGGCTGGAGCGGTGGCTCGGCGGTTATGGCGCTTGCCTGGCATGCACAAGTACGCGAGTTCAAACCCCAGCACTACGTACACAACTGAGTGTTCGAGGAATGAAAGTCACAAGAAAAACTAAATAAAAATTGCTTCTCTCTTTCTCTCTCTCTCACTGTCCTCTCTTTAAAAAAAAGAGCAGAGATGGTAAGAGTGATTAAAAAGAGTGACTACATTTGTTGTATCAAAACAACCACATTCAAAAAGCCAATAGTATTCTGCTTTGCATATAACTACTATATAAAATCATTTATGATTAATACAAGATATTTGTTTAAAAAGAAATGTAGAAGCAACCAGTCTCTGTCAAAAGTGGCAATGCATCTAATGCCTTATAAATGCCTTACTCTGGCGTATTACCTTACTTGATGACTCACTGGTGGAAGAGATATTTACTGAGTGACTACCAAATGCAAAGCCGAATGCTGGCCACCAGGGATACTGCAGTGGATATGTAGGTCCTGCCCTTTTGAAGGTTAAATTCTAATGGAGAGGTAGGATGTGAACAAGCAATTATACAATAAATTCTTTCACTAGAAGTGTTAATAAGGGCCAAAGCACAGAACCGCATGGTACTTTGAAAGGAAAGGGAATCTAACTCAGTGATAGAAGTATGGAAGGATTCTTTAAGGAGTGCTATTAGCTGAACTCTGAAAGACTCAGTTAACAGCTACGAGGCCAATGGCGGAAGTGGGAAGAAGGTCCATGTAAGGAAAGCCACAAATCCCAAGGCCCTAAAATGAAAAGCGGCAGAAGTTGTACAAATAAGTAGGAGAAAGTCAGTGTGCCCGGAGCGGCAATGCAAGGGAGGGTGGCCAGTGAGAGGCTGCTGAAGCAGGCAGAGGCCACATCCCTGGGGCAGTTTCTGAAACTACTGCTGTTGACAATAATTTGAGGTCAATAATTCTTTTCTGTGGGGTCCTGTTCTGAACACTGTAGGATGCAGTATCCCCATCTCTACCCACTAAATACCAATAGCACCTTTTCCTTACCTCCGGTAGTGAAGGCCAAACATGGCTCCAGGCATTGTTAACTGTCCCCTTGGGGGTAAAAATCACTGATTAAGAACCGCTACCACAGGACTTTATAGATGATGCTAGTAAATTTAACACTAACCTAAAGGCAGAAAGATGTTTGGAATTAGAAAAGCTGCCCCAGGAGAAGTGACATGAAGCCATAAGCCAACTAGTTCCCCATTTTTCATTCATTTATCTAAACTTCAACTTTAGAGGCCTTTTGTATCTGTGTTCACAGAATAGTCTGACAGTAACATTCTACATAGTGGTTGCTAAATAAAATATTTCTTAATGAATTGCTGAATTTCAATCCATCTATTGGAAAAGAGGTGGGACTAAAACTTAGATGGAGAATAGAATAGTATGTAATAGTAGTATGTATTTGTGTTCCTTTATGGAATAGCTCAAAAATATAAAATCAAATATCAAAACCAAAGCAAGTAGCATATACTGAAAATTAAGAAGTTGGGTTACCAGAAGCAATAACTCTATTTTGTAAAAGTCTCAAGCTGTACTAATTTGAGATATTTACTTGTAAGAACAGAAGTCAATCAACTGTTCCATCCTCATTAGCTCATTTCCTTTTGCTCTTCAGGAAAAAGCACGAAACTTCTCACTGAAGATTCTTTCTATTCCAATTCTGCCACATTACCAGTTATTTTTACTTAATGAGCACTTGGAAGGTACTTAATATGATGACAATAAATAAATGTGGATGAGCTCATAAAAGATTTACCATGTACAGTCTTATTCAGAAACATTAGAGAAGGCAACATGTCTTATAATGACCAGGTGGATGTTGATTTTTCTCCATGTCTTTACCTCAGTGTTAGTCTTTTCCGCTCTTGCTCATTCCCATGTGTGGGCTTTGCCAGTGAACTTACTGTTCCTACTCCATCTGTGCTCACAAACTATTGCCCATCTGTGCAAAATGAGTTTCATTCAAACCAACCAAGAAGCAAGAGCCAATGCCCTTAAGCAGGCTGACTAGAAAAACAACGCCAATAGAATTCCTCTGACCCATGAACAAGGCTAAATGTTCAGCAGCCAAAGCTGTCATTAAATAGTTCTCACTTGAATTCTGGCTCAAAGTCCTAGGTGAACTCCTGATTTTTTTTTTTTTAAAGCAGCTGATTCTCAATTGAATCATGTCACAAATAAATAGTATGCATCCTGCCTGCTTCCAAGCATTGGCAGCAGAGGTTCATGAATTTTGAAGCATCAGAACTACCTATACTGCCCTTTACACAGCTATATGCCTGAAGCCCACGGCAGACATGGAGTAAGATTACCAGAATGGAGGAAAATCATCTGTATCAACAAAATCCCTGCGAGAACCTATACACCAAACTCTGACGTGCACTAAAACTTAAGAATACTTTATACACTAGAGAAATGATCAGTAATGGTCATAAAATTATTAATTTGTCAGGGACAAATACATATAAATTATAACAAATTATTTTACCCAGATTACTGTAAGTATTCAATGAAGTTAGATTAATACGTATCTACATAAATGAATGTCTAATCAGTTCTCACTCATTGTATATAAAAACTTTTATACTAATCTCCTTTACATATACAATCTAAAATTTTTAAAAGTCTAATACACAGAAATAGAGTTTAAAATAATAGTTATGGGGCACAGGGATGGTAGGTAGGAGAAAATGGGAGACAGCTCAAATGATACAAAGTAGTAGATACAAAAGGATGAGCTAGTCTTGAGATCTAATGTGCAGCATGAGAACAATTTTATATTGTGCATGGGACTTTTGATAAACAGTGGACTTTAGGTGCTTTATTACAAAAAGTAATTATGCAGTATGACAGATGTTAATTTACTTGACTCTAGTAATATTTGTCTGTATGTAGTATTTACACAAAAAAAATCAAAACATAGGAAATTTCTAGATGTATGACAAAAGAGCAAAAATGAAATACCAAGACCTTCACTTCATTTGATCACTTAGTAATGTTATGGTGCAACCTATCAGGTACCCAGAAAGGCAATGTTCCTCTCACCTTTTATATCAGAAGTGCACTTTAAGTCTTGATTTAAAAAAAAAAATGAAAATAAGCCATACTATGCGCAATATTCATAAAATTCTCAGGCAGAAATTAGACTATTCCCAAACCCCTCACCCAGCCTTCTCCCTCAAACATCTCATCTGTTGACCTGGGTTCTTGCTGGGGACCAGCCCCAGCAACTCTTAGGGTCCCTGAAGGATCAGTGCAGTCTGCGCAGTGGAACAACTTGACCCTCCAGGGCAAGTTGCAAGCAGACACCCTATCCTACTTGAGCATTGTTGAGCTCTTTTATACAGGTGCATAAACAATGCTTTCATATCTGCCTCATTAACCAAATTGACCACCTGTAACCATTTAAACTATTTCAGAGCACCAAACACAAAACTATCCACTTTATCATTAGTTCATGGTCAAATCTTCATGAACTGTTTCATGTATTGTACAAAGACTTTATTTTCAAAAAAAAGGATAATGTTCTTGGTTCTTTATACCTGTTTTGATAAAAAGGCAGAGATCACTTATTCCAAAACTCTTAATTCCCTATTTTCCTTCAGATGTTTCTTATTTAACTATATTATAGCCCCTTATACCCTAATTAACTACTAGCCCAAAACCACCCTGTTACTGTGACCTTACTAGATATTCTGTAGCTATCCCAAGCCCTATAATTGTTAATCTTAGGATATTTGTGCATCCTAACCAATGAGCTAAGAAGTTAAAACTTCTGCAAACATAGGGAAGGCAATTTTTGTACATACTGTTCCCTTTGTTCCTTAGTTCCAATTATTTTGCTATTTCCAACCCTGCTTCAAAGTCAGTATAGCTTCTTCCTTCATGACTTTCATATGTGTTATACAAGGACCCTTCTTATCAATCCATAACAGTTATTTCCAATTTGAGTAAATAGCCAATTTCCAGAAGGGATGGTTTTGGCAAAATCCTGGAACGCTGGCTTTGCCGAGCCCTTCCCCAACTCTGGACTTTGTCAGACAGAAGCTTGATAGATATCGCCTCCTCCAGCTTCTAATCTTGCTTTTTTATACAGAATCTGCCTCTAAAGACATTTGCATATTTCAAAAAAGAGGAACAGTTTGTCTTTGCCACTAGAGACCCCACCACCACACACACCCAAAATACTAGACCACACACCAGATTTGAGAGGTATGTAGCTCAAAAGCAGGGAAATAGGCAGAGTAAGAAATGCAGAACTAGAGATAACAATGTTCAGGTTTGTTCTGGTCCTGCCGGGCTGAAACCTGAGGGACGGGCTGGGGATGAGAAAAACCACAGGCCAGAGACCTGGATGGAATGTCTCTCTTTATCCAAGCTTTACATCTCTCTTTTATATACAGTACAGTAAATGTCTTAGTCCATTTGTGCTAGGACAAAATGCCTGACATTGGATAATTAGTAAAGAACAAAAACTCAGCTGGGTGTGGTGGATGCATACAGTCCCAGCTACTTGGGAGGCGGGAAGATCAATGGAACCCAGGAGTCCAGACAAGTCAAGACAACATTGCAAGACTCCATTTCAAGACAAACAGGAACAGAAATTTCTATTCTCACAGTTCTGGAAGGTGGGAAGTCCAAGATCAAAGCATGGGCAGGTTCGGCTGCTGGCGAGAGCTCATCCTCCAAAGGAGCAGGGACACCACGTCCTGCAGCAAAGTGGGAGCGCTCTCTCCCAAAGGAAGAGCTCTCTACTGCTGGCTGGAGCCTCTTTAAGGGCCTTCACCCCGCCCCCTCGAGGGCGCTCTCCTTCATCCACACCTGGATTTCGGAGGCACACATTCAACCAATAGCAATAAATAAGAAGCCTCCAGGAGCGCCTTTTGAGGGAACTGGAGTAATTGGTAGGTGAAGCCAATGCAAAACGCCTGAAGCCTGTGTCAACACTGTTTTTTATTTTTTGCACAACAATTACCAAGCTTAAGGAAGCATAATCTAGCAGCCCTTCCTGAAGGAGTTTATGCAAATAGTAACATGATCTTGAGAGGGTAGCTGATAAAATGAGTGAAGGTCAGACCCCAACACAGGTTCAAGAGCATCCACTGGTTAGTAATGATACATAAGTTTCATGAATATAACATTTGACATGTTCAACTCTTTGCACCTTTTACTGGTTCTCTATTTTTATTTATTCTGGATCTGTCCAAAAATGACAAATGCTTTCCTATTTACAAAGCACTCCATGAAAACTGCTGAGTAAGGGCCCTAGAATAGGTTCTTCGTTCCTAATAAATCACCATAATTTATGTTGCACATGTCAGCCTAGCGAGGATAATAAGAGGCTGATGTGCATAGCGCTTCCTCAAACAGAAATCACCTTTCCCTGGGCTTCTTACTCACTCTAGACAAGCAGCTGTAAAGCAAAAGCCTGGTGGCTGAGAGCAGAGCATTGAGCAATGCTGAGCGAGATCAGTTGCCAAATGGAGCTTAAAATAGGACTTTTAAAGGTAACTCAGATGAAATTAATGTTACATTGCCTCGATCCCAGTGCTGCCTTTGCCGTACATATGCCTAAGAATGCTGTGAAGAACTCACGGAAGACATTTACAAGGAGAGGTGGCTTTCCACCTGGTGCTTAAACGGTCCCAAGGTTTTACGTGGATGTCCTTGTGCATGCACAAGCACATCCTGGTGAAATCAACTCACACTCCCCATCATTGTCACCAAGGCAGATATCTCAGGTGACCCATAAATTCCCAAGTTCAGTGCTTAATTTTCAAGATGTGTAAGACTCATCTAAAGAATTTGAAATGGATGCTGGAGCTCCACCCCTAGAGGTTCTGACACGCTAGATTGAGGTAAGACCCAAGCACCTGCATTCTCTAAAATGTCCCAAATGTGCGAGGCTACTGGTCTATGGACCACAGTTTGAGCAACATTCCACCTGATGATTATTTCTGATTAATTTTATACCTCAGGATTGCATCTGGATGTTCACATTAACCTGATAAACAATGCAGAAGAGAAATACACTGAGGGACTGGGCTTATATTATACCATCGCAGGTTGCACATAGAAAAACATCTTTCACGTTAGTAATGCTAAATTCACTTGAAAGTAAAACAGCCAGGGTCCAATGTAAAACAGTCTGACTCCAAAGTCTATGTTCTTTTCATGACACCACAGTAGTTATTAAAGTCACCTTGTGGATAAGATCATTAGGGAGAAAGAGAAAACCCAACAGAGACTAAAGTCAGAACCTTCAGGAATACCAGTAATGAGTTGAATTGTGTATGTCTCTTCCTTACCCCCAGTACCTCAGAATGTTACCTCATCTGAAAATAGAGTGTTTATAGAAGTGATCAAAGTAGAATGAGATCATTAGGAAAAAGACTGAGTCCAATAGGAATGGTTCCTTATAAAAAGGGGAAACCTGGTCACAGAGACACATAATGGCAAGACAATAAAAAAAGAAAAGACCCTCAGGGAGAAGACAGCCCATGACTGGAAGCCAAGATACACTAGGTATTGTTAGAAGCTACAATAGGCAAAGAACTCTCCTCTGGAAGCTCTGGGGAAAGCAGGCTGTACCCTGACACCTTGATCTCAAACTTCCAGCCTCCACAACTGTGTAACAATATATTTCTGTTATTCCAGTTTTGGTACTTTGTTCCAGCAGCCCTGGGAGATTAATGTACCATTATTTACAGGAACAAAAAATAGAGCCAGTGAAGGAGGTTAAGAGGCCCTGTTTAAAGAGAGAGAACTGTCATACCATAGGATCAAAGGGGGAAAAGTTAAACTGAATTTAGATTAAAGGAGGATGTGTAAGAACTTCACAGAAATGTACTCAGTAATTATTCTCCCTATGAAATGACCTTTCTGATCAGGTGAATTTCAACTGGTCATATGATTAGGAAATCTGAAAACATTTTTGAATATTTGAGTGGAACATTTTGAATTATTAGCAAGAAAGAAAAATAATGAACCATTATATGTCTAAGAGGACCTTATTATTCAGAAGGTTTTTATCATTTATTCTTTGAAGAGTATAGTGAGCTAAGCAGTATCTCCAAGTATTTGAATCCAAAACTGAAACTGAGAACTACTTTTTACATGAAATTGTAAATGTGCCATCATTATTGATTTAGTTGGTTCCTTATATAATATCTAAAACACTAAGGGAAATATCAAATATGTTGAATATATATAAAATATATACATATACACATATAACATGCACATGTCTGTATACATGATATAATCACACTATTGCACCAAAACCCATGTTGTTTGCATGACACCCTAACTGGCCCCCATGTGGACTGCTGAAATGATTATCAAAATGAGATAAGTACTAAAAGTGGATTTATGAAATTACAGCTTTCTACCTTCATAAAAATAATTATAAGACATTTATCTGAGAAGATCTATGCATAAAGTGGCATTCTCAAAAAGGCAAAGAGTTATTGGTGTTATAATATTTTTCCCATAAATGTATGAGTAAAAAGTTATTCTGAAGTAAGTAAACAATGCAGCGTATGGGGGGTCTTCATCTATTTTTTTCAAATATTTTAAATTTGTTATGATAATATTTTAAATAATAAGACACTTAAATATATGCATTTGTAAAAAAAAACATTCTTTTCAGGTAAATAATTGCAACTGGTATGTGGTTAGGAAATTTGAAGGTAGAATTTTAAGGTCACTATCTAAACCATGTGTACATTTAATTCCTCTCCTTGATAGAGTAGAAGAAAATCAACTCAAGACAAGCCATATGGTACAATGTAAGACATAAGTGTTTTTATTAGCATCATGCTTTCTTGCCACACTGCAGAGTAAATAAAACTTTATGGTTTAATAAAGATTTTTTTCCCAGGACCTCAAAGATATTTTTTTAAAAATGATCCTGCTTCATTAAAAGGTAATTGTTCATTCAACTCCAAATTCTGAAAGATTTCAGTATTTCTTAAAATGTAAGAACATAACCATTCTTTCTATTTTTTTAAATTTTATTTTCAAAATCACAGAGCAATAAAAGTTCTCTCAGAGGCATTTAATTTGTTCATGTGGTCTTAATGCCATATACAAATGTATTTTAAGTAGTGACCACAATGCAAAGTCTCCAAATATCTAACAAAATGCTTACAGTTCTACAATGAGCCTATATTTTGTTTGTATTTTTTCTTTTCATAATGTGCCCTGCATATCAACAACTCTATTGACCCACATATTTCATCTCAATGTCCAACCCAGTGTAGCAAAGTAGGCCCTAACTGCACTTTGTCCTTCAAGTTTAACTGTGCTACATTCAGTGCACCCTTAAGAACACCTGTGGTAGTGTCAGCATTTTGTATTCCCTCCCCTTCCCTGGGGTCTTCATCATCAAAACTTCATAATTTCTACAATTCCCAAAATTTTTACGAAATACAAATTAGATCCTCCCAAGAAAAAGAGAGAACGAGATGTCAACCATACATGGTAAAGACAGAAGTAACATTTATGCCTAATTGGTTTTGTTCCTGAAATAGAAATTAAAATATGTAATTTTTAATTAACAATATTTAGTATGTGTCTTAAACCCTGCTTTGTTTCGGGATTAATATTTTCATTGAATTAAAATCATGATGTTAATTGAATCTCAAGCATTAATTACATATATCTTTAAATTGTATTTGCTGGTGTTTTGTTTTGCTTTGGGTTATTTTGAAACTACAGCTTCTAGTAAGTACCTCTCAAGAAGTCCAAGTTCTTTAGAGGAAAAAACTATGCATTGAATATTTCAAGAGGGTACCACCATGTATTTAATCCATAAATCCCTACAAATTGGCATTTTATTAAAATTTGTAAAAGTTCTGCTAGCATTAGATTGAAGGCTGTATTCACAATTATGATAACTACTTTGGAAAAGAAGAAAAGCAAAGGAAAGCACAGAAAGGTTACAAGTGGCATTTGTCCTAATACTCCATGGCAGCACAATCCCTCTTCAATTCAAAAATCACCTATTAATTGCTCCTGAGACTCATAGCTGTTCTATACAACTTGCAAACCTTTTTTCATCTTCAAAATGCATACTTTCAGATTCAGAAGCACTTGAGAGTCCACTCACAGTATGATCCTAAGGTTCTGTATCTTCCTTCTGAGAAGGAGAGAAGGCAGAAGGTATCAGGGAACTATAATTTTTTTTTCTTTTGAGACACCAGAAAAACTCAGATTCCAAAACCTCCTCTAGTCCTCATATATTTCCTATTGGTTGAATTGCCCGATGCTTTTTAATTTAGGTTCTTAATACTAGCAAAACTGGCAATAATTTCAGAATTTTAATATTTTAAAGCTGCTATCACTTTTATACAGCTTAGAGCACCAATACCTCTAGCTGCAGATGAAGTGGTGAGAGGAAACAGATCATGAGGACCCCAGGAATCTGAGTTTGGGAAAAGGGCCACCAAAGTCAGCAGTGGTGACAGATTCTGGAGATAAAGCACCACAAAATAAGTGCATTTCCCAAAAAAAAGGAGAAAACCTGAATAGCCTAGTCTCTGGCTCATGCCAGGCAGGTGTCATTATGACACGAGCCAACAGAACCAAGCATTAGTCAACATGCAGGTGACAAGTGATTTTCAGCTCAGATCCCTGCTCCTTTTATCTGGCTCCACTTTCTGCTTTACTGCAGGTAGATCAACCTTCTTTATCAGACTTAATTCTATGTGCCAAACAACTCGGCCCATTAGTTTTGGAAAAGTCCATGAGAAGTGCAGTCTTTCATCTTTGTCTTTCCTCCTTTTTAGATACTGCTACCCAAATGCTGGTTGAACAACTAGGCTTAAAATCACTCCCAGGTACAATGGAAAGAGAAGGCAAGCAGTCAGTCTCCTTCAAGCTTCCAAACCTTGAGAGAACAGAATAAGACCTGATATGATCAGGTTGATTTCAGCTTCTCAAATCTGGCAGAAAAGCATCTCCATCTGTGTTCCTTTGGTTCTTCGAAAATCACTGTGTCTGACATTTTAAGGCCCTGGATGCTGGAGAGAACATGCCTTGTAGAAGGAAGAACAGACAGAACTATCCACTAAATGTTGCAATGGGTTGCCTTATGGAGAAGCCTAACTAGTCCATTGGACAGACAACTGAGGCACAGATATTCTGTTCCTGGTATGGACTTAGCCAAAGTCCTACAGGGTTAGAAACAAGAATATAATGCCAAGAAAATAGGAGTTCCTACAAATTAAATTAATCTTATTCATGCTCCAATTGCTTTCCAATATTTCTTATGCTGATAACCTCCCTCCCTTCTCCACTGTTCCTGCCTGGGCTTACACATTCTCTTAATCTGTTAATTATCTGTATTAGTTATTCATCAAATACTATAGGCTTTTGGTTGGAAAGTGATCAAGAATTTTTGTAATTTCATACTCTCCTAGGAATAACTTACAAGAGGCAAATCTAGAATTCATCATGCAGTGCATATAATGTACTCCCCTGAGAAATGGCCCCGTTAAAACAAATCTGCTTATCCTTTTCTTTCAAAGCAAAGTAATACAGATTCTGAAATTTTAAGTCAAAAACAACACAAAGAAAAACATTTATGGGTAAAGATGTTATGCTTTCAAAATTATGCTCTACAAACTTTTGCCATGTCTTCTAATAGAAAACATCAACCCAATGCTGAGGTGTCAGATATTAACCTGGGGCTATTTTAAATGATCCTGCCTTAAAAATTGAGAAATACTACATGTGGAGAACCTAAATGACATTTTTCCCTTTTCTTCTCCAGTTACCAAAATCAATCACATTACATTGGCCATCCGAAACAGTATGAGGGAAACCCTACCATTCACCACACAAATACTACTAACAGCAAGGAGGCTTCCCAAACCAGGATTGCACACAGAGAGTCAACAAAAGATGGGAAGGAATACAAACTGCTTGCTCTAAGAAAGACCAGAGCTAACAGAGAACTTAAGAACAAGAACTGTGATCCAAAGAAAATCTGCCGGAAAACAAGACAAATGTGAAATCAGAGAAGAAGAAAACTAGCTAGAGAAATAAGGGGTCCCAGATAGGCAGGGAATCAAAGGTCAAAGTAGCACATGCCCATAAGAATGGATTCAGAAAGCAATAATTCTGTAATTTACTCTTTAAAAACTAAGACTAGATTGCAAAAGATTAAAGTCCGTTTCTGATAGTATTTGACCCCAAAATTCAACCTATTACCAAGTTTGTCGTAGATCAGAGCTAGAAAACTGAGTCAAGATTAGTCAGTTCCTGCACTGATTTATTGCTATCCAATTAGGAAACTCTTGGCTCACTGATCAGAAACAAAGATTAACGGGGAAAAAAGATACCATAAAAGCTAAAACTTCTGCAATCTTCTCTCGACTGACTACACAAAAAGATATGCAGAACCTAATTTAGTATGGGCTATAAATCACCACAAGTGCTAAATGGAGAAAAAACAGAAGTTAACATTTAAACGTTTTTTCTGGATTTTGGTGTATTGTTATCTCACTGATAAAAAAAATACTTTAAATGAAGCTAAAAGTACCCTTAGTTTGACTATCTAACAGAACAAACCTAGCCAATGTAAAAAAAAAAAAAAACATGTCAGTAATAACTATTTCTGCCAATATAGAATACCATACAGGTTTGAGTAAATATCATTGTGTAATTATTATCTGGACTCCTTCATTCTAATTACCTAGGCTTTATGAAACCAGAAGACACTGGTCAGGATCAATACATGAATAACATCACAAGGTTAAGGGATTTGTCTTGGTCTAAAGGTTATTTAACAGATTACTGCTCCATTCATTAGAGGATGTTAATACTTCAACATATTAGATAGAAAAGCTCGAAACTATTAAATTGCACTTTCATTTTTTAGTCCTGAAGATAATACACATATAAAATGTGTGCCGCAAAAGTTAGATCATCTTAAATGTAAAAAAGTAAAACAGAAACGATAATAATGAGATCAGGAGTCTATATGAATATGTAATAATAAATCCCATCATTATTCATAACTATAAAATACCAATAAAATTGTGGAAAAATAATGAGGTCAGGAGGTGAAGTATCAACAAATATACTGATTTATTAATACGCAAGGAATGTACTCTTATCAAGGGATTTGATCAATTCTGCTGTCTGCCCAGCACCACAGTGGAAGCAGGATCTATAAAACAGGAAGGAAGGAATTGACAAAGGCAGGCCAGGTGTCAGAAATCATGGAGTTTAGTTCCTCCACTGATAAACTGTAGGATATTTAGCAAGTCATAACCTCCATAAACCTCAGTTTTCTCTCAATATATCAGCTCATCTTGTGATGAGGATCATTATTATGATTAAATTAGATGATGTAAGCAACATTATATAATATAAATTTATTACTACTACCAATATACACCTCGACAAAGGAAACAACCTCAAATAATGAAGAATAAATTTGATTAAGTGTGAAGTTTATTTGATCACAGAATCCTATTAAGTTTAATTAATTGAATTTTGAATGTACACTTTCAAATTGCTTATCAAAAGTGTTAGTTGGTATTCTCTTATAAATACTCGTTAAACAGAAAAACACAATTTAACCAGATAATAAATTATTTTTTCTTTGCTTAGGATACACATAGTTACAAATGTAAGGAAATGATCCTATTACTACCTAAGAAAGATTTTTTTAAAATAATAACTATAAGCTATTTCTACTACCTCAGTCTACAGGCCTTCACAAATAATATAGTTCATCAAAAATGGCTTGTTAGGGCTGGAGCAGTGGCTCAGCAGTTAACAGCACTTGCCTGGCATGCGCAAGGATGCAAGTTCAAACCCCAGCACCACATACACAACGAAGTGTCAGAGCAACAAAAGCCATGTGAAAAACTAAATAAAATTGATTCTCTTTCTCTCTCTTTAAAACAAACAAACAAAAAACCCGGCATGGTATTTGGTATCATAATAGGCAGGAAGATCAATGGAATAGAATAGAAGACACTGAGACTAACCTACAAATCTTTAACCATCTGATAGTTAACAAAGAGGGCAAAAATATAGCTTGGAGGAAAGACAGCCTGTTCAACAAATGGTGCTAGACAAACTGGACAGTATATGCAGGCAATTGAAATGAGATCTTTATCTCTCACCCAGCACAAAAATTAAATCAAAATGGATCAAAGAATTAGGAATTAAGCCAGCATCCAACCACGCAATTATTAGAAGAAAAAATAGGATCAACACTACCATATTAGTATAGGTACCCTCTTCCTTAACAAGACTCCCATAGTGCAAGAATTAATGAGTGGGATGCCATTAAATTGAAAAGCTTCTGCACAGCTAAGGAAATAGTCATGAGTGTTAAGAGAGAACCTAAAGAATGGGAGAAAACATGGCCTGCTACACCTTGGACAGAGGGCTAAAACCCAGAATATAATAATATCCAGAACTCAAAAAATTAACACCAAAAACACAAACTTTCCAATCAATAAATGGGCTATAGAACTAAATAGAAACTTCTCAACAGAGGAAATTCAAAAAGCCAAAAGATATATGAGAAAGTGTTAATGATCACTAGCAATCAGAGAAACGCAAATTAAAAATATACTGAGATTCCACCTCACACCAGTCAGAATGGCAAAAATGAAGAATATGATACAAACAATAGCAGATGTTAGAGGTGGGGAGAAAGGCACAATAACACACTGCTGGTGGGACTGCAAAATGGTACAACCACTCTGGAGAGCAGAGTGGAGATTCCTCAAAAAATTAGGTTTGACCCAGCTATCCTATTCCTGATTATTTTCCCAGAAGACCTAGAATCAGCTTATTACAGAGATACAGCTACATCAATATTAATAGTAAATCATTTTACAAAAGCTAAATTATGGAAACAATCTAGATGTACTTCACTGGATGAATTGATCCAAATGTTGTGATATAGATACATACATACACACACACACACACAGGAGTTCTACTCCTCTATTAGAAAGAATGATATCATGGCTTATGCAGGTAAATGCATGGAAATGGAAAAAAATCTTGCTGAGTGAAACAAACCAAACACAGAGACTTAAAGGTTGCATGTTTTCTCTCAAATGTGGATGCTAGACTAAAACCTAAGATAGGATGAAAGTTAGTCAAGTTTATTTAATAGACCCACCAAATTTGAAGTAACACATAAGATGTGAGAACTATAGCTATCAATGGGGAAGGAAGAGATGGGGGGAGGAAAAGAGGGGTATTCAATACTGTAGAGTACACTTGACACCCATGAGAAGTCCAAATATACCCAGGTGGGCGGATAAATCAAGCAATTTCAATGATTAAAATACATGTATATGGTCATTTATAACCTGTAACATGGGTAGATTACAGAGGAGACATGAGATTGGGGAGTGGGGGAAGGAGGAAAGATCCTGGACAGGGATCGGGTTTAAACCACTCTGTCATTATGCACGCATATATGAAAGTGAAGCAATGAAGCAATGACCCCTCATTATGGAAGACCATGTTAAACCAGTAAAAAGAAAATAATAATATAGTGCAGGGTTAGGGATATAGCTCACTGGTAGATTGTTTGCCTAGCATGTGCAAGGCCTTGGGTTTAATCCTCAGTACTGCAATAATAATAATAAAATTCAGATTTCTTCGAATGCCAAAATATGTCTAAATGGAAATAAAAGTAGAGAATATTCAACCACATTCCCAGCCTAAAAGTTACTAAATAGAACTTGTCACAAGTCCTAGATGTATAGATCCTCAAAATATCACAGAAAAAAACAAAAAACACAGCCACATAAATTCCTGCTATAAAGATAAAAATAGATGTTATGAAAAAGGATCTCTGAAGCTAATCTTTTCAAATAGCTCCATTTTCTGGTGATCATGTTAGAAAGAGATTGCTTCCAAAAAGGAAAATTCTCTCTCAAATACCTAATTTGAATAATTTTGGTAAATGCAGATATAAAACAGTAATAGTACTCATAGGATGATGGAAATTCAAATTCTCACTTAGCAGTTCAATTTCTCTCAATTATATGAACTGAATTTCTGAATCTTCCCCTGTTGCCTTTTACCCCTATATTTACCACTCAACCTTTGATCATAATGTTGTTATATCAAATTCATTATTAATTTTGCCTTCACTAGTTTCATTTTATTATAAATAAGCCTTAATAAAGTAAACTCAATATGCAAATTGTCTAATATTAGAATTAATAAAATGGAGGACTAAATGATTTTGCATAACCTTGATCTAAACTGTGTTAACATAATGTGAATTATTACACAGTAAATAATAGCACCCACAAGCAAGGTGTAGCCATTTATACTGGGTGTTACTTATATGTTGGGTGGCCAACATATAACCAGACCAAGAAGATTAAAGTATCACTCACAACTGATAATATAGAAAAAAAGTGATCTGTAGGCAGAGCCACATTAAGGCAGATTATCCATGCAGTTGCTTAGGCTACCAAGAAGCTATCAACAGAAATATTACAAGAGCGTTTTAATCAATTTTTCCATTGCTTCAATGAAAAGACCTGAAAAGAACAATTAAAGCAGGAAAAGTTGATTTGGGGGCTATGTGTTTCTAAGGTCACAGACCAGAGAAGGCCATTGTCAGAACATCATGGCAGAAGAGTGTGGCAGAGGAAAGCGACTCAAGATATCACAATACAGAAGTAGACAGAGATGAAGCTCAGCTCAAATATACCCCAAAGGCACGCCCCCAATAATCCACCTCCTCCAGCCACGGTGACAGCCTACAGCAATTATCACTCAATTAATCCCTATCAGGGGATTAATGCAGTGATTGGGTTAAAGCTCTCATTACCCAATCTTTTCACCACTTAACTTTCTTGCTTTGTCTTGCATTGAGCTTTTAAGGAACATGTAATATCTAAACTATACCAAAGAGGGAGCAAATTACATTTTCATGAAGTGCCTAGGAGAAGAGTTATATGAAAGAATACTTTGATTCACAAGGTGGAGTTCTCTTTTCAGTGGTAAGTCCAAACTGTGGGAGTCTGACCTTCACTCTATTTCTTCAGCTGCCCTAGAGTGACCTTGTGACAATTATTGGGGTCTGACCTTTACCTCCATTATATCAGCTGCCCTAGAGTGCTCTTATGACTAGTTGCATAAGCTCCTTCTGAAAGGGCTGCTAGGTCGTGCTTTGTTAAAGATTAGGGTGGGTTAAAATGTCTTAACGACAGGTTACTCCCTAGTTTTGGTCTGTACCCTAGTTTTTTTGTCTGTACTGAAATCTACATAACACCTGGCAACTCCCTTAGAAGGATTATTGATTCCTTGGCTGTCTCCCCTCCTCCTCTATAAAAACCCACGCGCCTTAAGAATAAACGGATTGTGAGCTGCCATCAGCTGCCTGTGGTTGCCTCATTTCCCCGGCTGGGAGGGAAGGGGTCCCCGGACGAGGGGGGACCCGGGTTCCAGCCTTCGGCACTCACCCTCCTCCTAATCGGCTGGGGGGGGGGCAATATAGCTCCCCACACAAACAGCTATGGTTAAATGCCTTCTAGGGAGGTGACTGTGGATTCACTGAATAAGCATACACATTGGCAAACTGCTATCAGCACCACTCCTCTACTCTTCCCACCCTCCATAGTACTCCTCCAAATGCTGAATGAAGAATAAGGAAAATTTTCTTTAAAAGGCACCAAATTATCACACTATTGGGGCAGCCGTATACCACCTAACAGGGTCATGTTTTCATCTCAGATGGTCTACTCTGGCAGCACTGTAGGGAACAGAGACTCAAAGTCAGAGGGACATGAACACACAGTTGCAGTCACCCAAACCAGAAGTACCCAGCATCTGAACACAAATAGCTGCAGTGAGAATGGAGAGGAAGCACCTGAAAACCTGGGTTTCAATGAGCTCTTATGGGAAACAAGCAGTGAGGAGAGTAGAAAAGACCCTCAGCTAAAGCATTTCCAGTGGAACAATAGGCAAAGAGCCAAACTACACTGAGTTTAGGAAGAGGTGGGAGAATAAGACGACGGTGAAGCCTTCTCATGAAGAGATGAGTAAGTGATTGTAAGGGATGTTTTATGTCATAAATAATCTTAGCAGAAAGTCAACAAATAAAAGTAAAATATAAGTATATGAAAGCCAGGTTTTCAATATGGCATCAATTTATACATAAATTATATTATGTACATATATTAAGTTTATTGAATGACATGCTAGCAACATGAAAAAGACTAAAGAGAAATATTAATAAGAAATTGCATTATGGAGATAAACTCCAGGTGCACAGCACACTGCCACAGGGCTACAGGCTACCAGTTACCTGCAACAGAGAATGGCTTAGAAAAACTTACATGCTGCCAACTGAATATTCAAAATGAATAATTTACCTAAACACAGATTACTCTCAAAAAACTATGCAGACTCACAGCTGCAAAACCAAAGTAATAGCTAGAGCGATTGCAGTGTGCTGGCCCACTGATAAAAATTCCCAAAGTTGTCTGTTCCCTGTACCTTCAAGATAGCTCATTCCTTTGGAAAGAAAATTTTTGAAATGTCTTTACTGTTACTACCACTGAAGAGCCAAGCAAATACCTGTGACCATGCCCTCTGGCCTTCCAGGGGCACAGATTTTGAAAATTATATATCTGCCTCTTTTGCCAAGATGTTAAGATATAAAAACAATAAAATTTTCATTACAAACTTTACACAATTCCACTGTCTCCTGTGTATAGAAAACAAATGGTCACAACTATACTTATTAGTTAATAACATGAAACACCTCCACATATTTCCTGCTAGCCTGGAAATAAACCATTACAACCAAGAAGTAAAATTACTTTAGCATTATGCTGAACCTAGCTCATTCTGGCTCCCGAGAATTGATTTAGTGCATGGGAGGAGTATTTGCACCATAGACAAGCACTACAAATTAGGTTTGTGTCCCCTTTTAGAGAGCTAGTCATTAAACTTTTACCAGCACACCACTTCTCTAAGCATCCTTTTCATCCATGCTATGAAAGCAGACTTAGATCCCTACCCATCTCTCAGTCAGGATTTCCAAACTGCCAACATTTTTAAGTCTGAAAGTTCACTCTCTCAGAGGAAATACACCTTAACAGCATCCTTATTGTTGCTAAATTATACCAGAGGGGAGAAAAATACTTTTTTTGCAAAATCAGCTATTGGCATTGCTCTAATATTTCAGTTCCGCGCTTCCTGACAGCTAGGAGTCTAATTACCTCTCTCCCATTCATCCATTCAGCAATCCTTGACAATTCAGAACTTCAATGCAGTGAGGCATATGATCAGTCCTTCCTCCCCCTTCTCTTGCCTGCAGCATGTAAAAGGACTTCATCCAGATCCAGAAACAAATGCCCATGTTTGTGGTAAAGAATACCAATCATATTACCAATAGGCCTGATTCTTAAGTATAGAGTCAGGCTCTATGCTGACAGTATCAGATGAATCAAGCACAGTCCTTCCTTACGAGGGCTTGAAAGGTCCTGTGTGGGAAGCAGACATTTAGACAACTGCTTTCCTGCTGTATTTTAAATATGTTTGCAGTAGGACTAGGAATAGCAAGAATATTTGGGGATTCCAGCAGAAATTTTAAAATGTGTAATTTCTCATTCCATGGATACTTCATTTTAGTTACTTAGAGCACACAGTGAGCAGGGCATCATGCATACCTGTCACTGTCCATAAGCACATAAAAACATAAGAACAGAAGCCAACATGCATCAGTGAAGTTATAACATAGCATGAGCAACGTATAAAATGTCACTCAGCAGAAAGAGACACTTTAGTCCTTAGAACTACATGATATATGGCCATGATAAATATTTAAATGAATTGAATAAAGCCAAAGCATACATAGGGTGGCATTCTTTAATAAATGATTTTCTATCCACCCCTTAAAAAGAGAATTGATTATGCTAATAGAATACTTCCCTATCAAACGCTGGATGCATTTCACAAAGTTAATGGTTGACATAACATGAAACTCAACTATCATAGGTAGCTACCAACCCAAATCAACGTGCAAATGATACCTTATAATTCAGTTTCAACTAAAATCTTCTGCAAAGGAGAAAATTAATATCTATTAATCTTATTAACAATATAGTACCAAATGCAGGAAGAAAGTTGGAAAGAAATTACATTTATACTCCAATTTTCATTAACACAAACAAAATATCCAGTTGGTAAGAATTAGATCTTCATACAAAATAAGTTAATTTCTTACAAAAGAATACACAGCAATTTATTCTTAAAATTAAATTATAGCTATGAAAACTGCATTTACCAAAGATAGCTCCTAAACATCTTTTCACATTATTAAATAATTTAATTATTCATTATGGCATTTTAAAAATTTTTTATTCCAAACCACAATACCCAAGTACATCAATTTATACATATGCATACAAAACCTGAAGAGACCTTGCAAATAATTTTTATATATAACTTAGACCAGAAGTCAGCACATATTTTCTAAAAAGAGCCAGATGTTAAATATTTTAGGCTCTGTAGTCCATATGGTCTCTGTTTCAACTACCAAGTCTACCCTTGTAGTACAAAAGCAGTAAGAAACAATACATAAACAAATGAACATGCTGTGTTCCAGGAAGATTTTATTTATAATTTGGCAGCACTTGGAGCCACAAGGAGCCCACGAGCCATACTTTGCCAACTCCAATTTCAATTATAAAAACAGCTAACTCAAACGTCTTACTGGGTGCCTTTCATATTTACCAATATCTCCTCTTTCTTCATCTTCTCATTCTCAAAATACTGTCTTACCCTGTGTGCTCCAACCAACTGATGACTAGATGGTTTTATTCATTAATATTTAATTTTAAATTCCTCTGATTGCTCACCTCCACCCTGTCATCCTAGCACTGGCAATGAGTAAGTACTTAGTAGGTCCTCATGTAGGCAAGAGGCTAAATTGATTCCATTAAAATGATGAAAACTACTCTATCTAAATTCCAATTGTTCTAGAACTTTGAGGCCTGATCCAGGACAAAAATACAAAAGTAGGATTTAAGAGAACCTGTAGACTTTGTGAAGAAGTACATTATTAGTCACAAATGAAGACTATATGCAGAAACTGATGTTTACTAAATAAGGAGAGTAGGTTTAAAATAATTTCTTTAAGTTATTTGATTAACTATTATTTGAAACTTTACTAACAAAGGAAAGCAGTTCATTTTGACTTCTGGCTTTTTTAATAAACTAAGTTAATTTAGCATTACTTAATTTAAGAAACAAAAGGTGATAGGGAGAAAAGTTGAAAGGTTAATGTTTCCTTTAATTGCTCTGAAATTTCTGAATTGAGAAATAAGCTAAGATGTTACAAAGTATCAACATTTAATCCTGGATCAGTAAACCAATTATTGATGGCTTCCAAAATCAAAGTTAACTTGTACTTCATTGTCATCCCAACAAAAGCATGAAAGCGTATTTTAAAAAGAAAAAAAAGTAATCAGCACATTTTCCCCTCTTCCCCAACTAATTTTCTTTTCTCCAAGTTTCATGTATAATATAAGACAGATTAATATTTTCTCAGCAGCACATGTTTACTTACTTGGTCAGTATAAGATGCTGCTTAAATACATATATTTAATCTTTTGGTATGTTTTTTGGAATAGTCTTAGTTATCCTTTGAAAGAACTCCTTTATACATTTAAAAACTGAAAATACCCAGAGTAGAAACATGCAGGGAACCTAACAGTGTTATATGAATATAGTAAATATATGTTTTACAAACTTTGAAATGAAACAAGTCATTTAAAAACCTAAAAATTTTGTAACAAACTAATGAATGTGAACTAATCTAAAATACTTACTGCTTACTTAAAAAAACATTTTAGCATAAAATAAAGCAAAACTTCTATAATATCAACAAAATGGGTTTCAATAACTCAATTTCTAGACAATCACTAATGGGAAATCCTTAACCCTTTTGTAGCCTTTTTCAAGTTGAGAAGCTGTACCACAAAGTAGAAGTAAATTCCTTAATTCAAATCCTGGTTGTATCGTTTAACAAATGAAGGACCTTAGCAAATTAACTTCTCTCTGGGTTTCAAACTTCTCAGCTAGGAAATGGGGATAATATTAGTACCTATCAATTGATGTGAAAATTACATGAGATAATATCTATAATTTACTAAAATAGCTTAATTCACAGAAAATGTTGAATAAATATTAACCATTAGTGATATACTTATTTTCCTTGGTAATATTTTATTTACTATACTTTGACCTTAAAATTGACAAATACAAAATTGCACTGCAAAGAAAAGAGAACTTGGGTCAAGTGCCTTGTAGGGAAGAAACACACAGAGTTCAACCCAAAATAAATAAGAGGGCTGGCTACCTCCAGTGAATAAGAATAGCTACCGCAGGGCTGGAGCGGTGGCTCAGTGGTTTCGGTGCTTGCCTGGCAAGCACGAGGACCTGGGTTCAAACCCCAGCACCACGTACCCAATTGAGTGTTGGAGCATTTGAGGCCGTGTGAAAAACTAAATAAAGTTGTTAAAAAAACAAAACAAAAAAAGAATAGCTACCGCTGCAGACAGGATACCAAAGCAGCATTTCTGGAATATAACATTAAGCATACCAGAAATGCAAAAAGGAAAAAAGTTTGTGGAGTAACAGATTTCTTGGTTTGAACTCTGAATCTATTCTACCTGTGTAAACATTAAAACATGGAAATGATACTGAAAGATTACTACTTTGCCTTTTCAGCCCTTTGACTTTTAGTGCCATGGATTGAATATAAAGACTTGCTCATTATATTCCCAGCAAGGCAAGATTTCAAGAATAAGGTTCCAGGAAGCTAAAATCTTAAATCTCAGACCAGCAAGATCCGGGAGTTCACTTCAATGTCTTCAGCCTGAAAGAAATGAATACAAGGTACAAGATACTTAAAGTTTAAAAAAAATAGGTTTCAGTTGACTAAAGAAAAGGAAAGTGTATTTTAATATGAATTGCACCTTAAAGCAAAGGCAATATAATGATTACTTCTGGAATCTCATAAACTTTGAATAAAACTATAATAATTCATACTTAATGCCTTTTTTATAAAGCTCTTTCAGATACTTGAGATGTGAAAGTTGCTACTTTACATAAAACAACATTCTATTCTATAAAGCCGTGTTCTAAATATATAACACTTGGGTACATTTCATGGTATTTTAAAATGCACTGTTTTCTAGACCTGCATTTATTAGTGAAGTCAAGGGTAAAGAATTATACAGCAGTATCATGGTTTTAGGTATGGAAACATGATTTTATCACAGAATCTTATTTTTAGGATAGTATTTTTGTCCTCTAAATAAGATTAAGAAACGAAAATTATTCACATACATCTCTAAAGCACTATTTTATAGACCTATTACGATAGACTGAATTTACACCTCCAAAATTCATGTTAAATTTTAATGGCCAAGGTGATCCTATTAGAAGGCAGGGTCTTTGGAAGGAGTTTAGGCCATAAGGGTTGGAGCCCTCATTAATGAGATAGGTGCCCTTGCAGAAGAATCTCAGAGAGCTCCCTCCCTCTTCCACCATGTGTGGACTCAGCACAAAGATAACCAGCAATGAACCAGGAAGCAGCCCTCCTTAGATGCTGACTCTATTGTTGCCTTGATGCTGGGCTTCCCAGACTTCACAACTGTGAGAAATAAATTTCTCTTATTTACATACATTTGTAGCAGCCCAAATTGATTAAGACAACCATAGTAGTCAGTATTTAACCTACATATTTCACAAAGATTTTTTAAATGCCTGAAACAGAAAAGCGCTTCCAGCTGATATTTCCACATACTATTTAGTCAATTTACTTCAATGATATAGTTATGTCTACATTTAGTTTCCACTGCTTTTAATTTTGACCGTTAGAAGCAGAATTAGCTTATCAAAGATGATCATTTTATGCTGGTCACAATTACTAATGTGTCACTATTTCAACGACAAACTAGAAAAACTGAAAAATAAATGATTTCAAGTGATTGTATGGAAATAATGTTTTATAGTGGAGATTAACAGTTATATAAAGAGATATTAGCAATCTACTTCTATTTTAGATAGTATTTTTCAAATTTCAGGTTGTAAAATATTACTGGGACCCAAAAATTAATTTAGTGGTTCAGAGCCTGCATTTTATAGTAAAATAACAGATTAGAATAGAATAGAGATATTAAAATATTATCACATCTGTAATAAAAGTATCTTCATAAAACATATTTGTCAGTTAATGTAAATGTATATATATTGAATTGCACTTGAAATGTAGTTATTAATTTACCATAAAAAACTTTGGAAGTCAATAGAGAACTATTATGCATAAATGTAAGCATAAAAGTAAGATGTAAAACTCTTGATTCTTGCTTATAATTTATCTATGTCATTTACTTCCCACTCAAACCTAAGATTTTAATATAATATCTAATGTTCTAAGAAATATAGAAAACTTAATTCTCTATATTAAAGTTCAAGTTCATTCCTGATGTTATAACTTATGTTTTTGAAAATGAAAATACATTTCTCTTTTTATTGCTCTATCCACTTCAAATTCTTTTGTTTGTTTGTTTTATTTTATTTGGGGAGGGTAGTATATTTGAAGTTGAGTAGTACAAGGTAGCCCACATATTAGCTTGTTAGAATTTAAAACTTTTTCTTCATTTCATCAATATTCTATTGCAGTAACCAATATTCCCTCTAATTTTGGAAGATGAGAATAGAATATTATGCTATAAAAGCAACAAACCAGAATTATCTGACCGTAACTTAGAACTAAGATATCCTGATGTATAATACCATCAGAGTAGAAATATAATTTACTATTATCATTTATAATCTAAATTAGTAATAGTGTCTTTGCAGAAGAAGGTTCTAGAGCATTCAGGGACAAGGAAGTTTGTGGGTCACCAGTTTCCCCTAACTCCACTTCCCATACAACATACCCACTCTGATGGAGTTCCGTCTCTACTTTCCAAGGCTGATTTAAGCCAATTACTGGACACTTGCGTCTGCTCTCTGACATAGATCTTAACACCTGGGAATGAGCAAAGCCCTATAGGCAAAACATTGAGATCACAATGTCTGTCCATCCAGGGAAAATGAAAACTGACACTTCAGATACACTGACCACCGACCATATTCCCTAGATGCTGAAGTGGTAATGCCTGCCTCAAGTATAACCAAAAAGTTCTTCCAAGTGGAGTAAGAGGGCTGGGTGCATGGCACACACCTGTAATCCCAGTGACTCAGGGGGTTGAGGCAGGAGGATCACAAGGTCAAAGTCAGCCTCAGTAACTTAGTGAGGCCCTAAGAAACTTAGCAAGAACCTGTCTCAAAATAATATATAAAAAAGGGTTGTGGATGTGGCTCAGTAGTTAAGTACTTCTAGTTTCAATTCCTGGTACAAAAACAATTAAAAAAAAGAAAAGAAAAGAAGTAGAGTTATGAGGGGCTAATCCTCATCAGGATAAGATTAGCTCGTATTCAGGATTTTTCTATCTACCTTCTTAAGAAATACCTATAGTCTTCTCTCCTACTGTCCTTTTCTGTGTTTGTGATCAAGACTGTACTGTGTAACTCTCATTGCTATTTTCTGGAAAGGTTTTTGATGGAATACTAAAAAATTTATTCTTTAAATGTTGGGATGAATTTACCTGGAAGACCATGTAATTAATTGGGGGAAGATTTTTACTAATTCCATTTCTTTATACTCATAATATTTTTCAAGTTTTCTATTTCTTCCTGAGTTTTAGTAGGAAGTGATTCTCTAAATTTTTCCACTTTTAAGTTTGCAAATTTATTATCATTAAATTATTCACAGTATCTTTCTAATCTTGTTAATTTCTCAATTATGTGCCCTTTAAAATTCTTCAATTTTCCTTTCTAGCTTTTCATCTTCTATCCACCATGATCTCTTAAAGTATTCTTTCTAAATTGTCATTACATTGGGCTTATTCCTATTATATTATATTGTGCTTTCTATTTTTCTCTCAATGTCTATGCTCCCTTTAATAATTTATAATAAGTCGAGAAAGGAAGAAATAAAGTTTCATATTCCATTTACTCAATTTGGAAATAATGTACTCTGTCCTTTTCTTTAAGCATTACCCTGGAAATTTCACTATGCATTCTTAAGAAATCTAAAAGCAATCAGAATCGTTACCCTTCTTTCAAAAAGCATGTAGAATTTAGGACAATTTAACTCTTGTCCTACTCTACCATCAATTACAAATACCAAGTATGAAGCTCTATCATTTTAACTACAGAAATTAGACATTATTGTTAATGACTCATGTCATGGGAATCAATCCAGCCCAACCTCAAGTTTGATTTTCTTAAGTCAGCATTTCCTGTTGCATTCAGAAGCCACTAAGTTCATCACTTGGAAATTCCTTTGGTGAAGGATCAGTTGGAGACGAGCTCTAATCATCTAAAAATACCTTAGTTTTGTTCTCATTCTTCAAGCACTGACTTGCTGATAAAAAAAAAAAAAAGTTGAAGCTAGACAATTGTTTTCTTTAAATCATTATTCCTCTATCTTCTGGCTTCCATTCTTACTAGTGAGAAGTCAGCCATGTCTGTCGTTCCTTCGTAGGGAACCCATGTTTACTGTTGGATTTATTAGACAGTCTTTGCACTACCATGATGATGGACCTCAAGTGCAGATTTCCTTTTGTTCATGTGTGATTTCTGGGGGGTTTATACATTTAAAAATTAATATTTTTCATCAATTTTTAAAAGCTCCCAACCCCTGGCTTTTCAAAGTTGGCTCTCCCTCATTCTCTTTCTTCTTTTCTCCCAAAACTCTGAGTAGAAAGATATTAGTCTTTTGTTATGGGTTATATATTAGGTACCTCCAAAAGCTCATATGTAAGACAATATAAGAATGTTTAAAAGTGAAACGATTGGGTTATAAGAGCTATAACGTGGGGCTGGAGCAGTAGCTCAGCAATTTTGGAGCTTGCCTGGCATGCACAGGGACCTGAGTTCAAACCCCAGCACCACATACACAACAAAGTCTCAGAGCAAAGAAGCCACATAAAAAAACCAAATAAAAATTAATATATTTATTCATTCTCATTTTTTCTCTCTCTCTCTCTCTCCTTTCTTCTGGGCTGTCATGTCCTGAGCTGCTTTCCTCTGTCCCTTCTGCCATCATGTTCTGCCTCACCTCAGGCCCAGAGCTATGGAGGCAGCTGACCATGGGGACTGAACTTCTGAAAACATAAGTCAAAATAAATTTTTCCTGTGCTAAGTTATTCTTGTCAGGTATATTGGTAACAGTTATTCAAGACTAAAACAACTTTCATTCATTATGTCATTCAATATGGATAGTGCACTCTCTATGGACCAGGCACTGAAGGAGGCATTGGGAATACAGCAGAGAATTCCAGTCTGCATCCTTCCCTCACGCCTTATATTCTAATGAGGGGAAGGAAACAGGAAACAAACAAGCAGAATCACAGTATGTCTGATGGCACTAAGTGTATCACCCCCCCCCATCCTCTTTTTCATGTTTTCTCATTCTTCTTCTATGTCCTTTTTATTCATTCTTTCACTCAAAAATAATTTTGAGCATCTATTATTGGATAAACATCATTTTACGCCCTTAAGTTGCTGCACTACACATGAAGAACAGACTATTGGGTAGGATGTGGGAGACAAATAATAAACAAATATTTTAATAAAGAATGTATCACCAGTAAATAAATACTATGAAGAAAAATAAAACATGGTGAGAGCTATCAGAAGTTTAGGAGTGGAAATTGCTCTTTTGTAATGGATGGTCAGAGGAGGCCTTCAAGATAAATTATCATTTGAGCAGAAACCTGAAAAAAAAAAAATGAAGGAACAAGCTATAGAGCCATTTGAAGAAAAGTATTCCAGGGACAGTAAATGGCAAGAGCCAAAGACCGAGTTAAGTTCATTCTGGACAATTTCTTCAGTTTTTTTTTTATAGGCCGCTAATTCCATTTTCAACTACATCTATTGTTTAGGCTGTCCACTAATTTTAATATCAAATTTTATATTTTTATTTAGGTATTCCATATATTTTTGCAGTCTGTTTGATCAATTTCATGGTCTCTTATTCCTTACTTATATTTTAAGCCCATCCCTTATTTCTTTAAACTATATCAAATATCAAACATTTTTACATTTTGTATCAAATCATTCTAATATCCAAAGTCTCTAAGAATCTGTATTAATTACCTATTGTCTCAAAACAATATTATCACACAGTTAATAACTTAAAACCGTGCCCATTATGTCACTGTTTCTGTGGACCAGGAGTCTGGGCATGGTTTGTTGGGTCCTGGGGGTCTCTAAGAGATATAAGATCAAGGTGTCCACCAGCTTTGCAAAGCCACCAAGAGAGTCTCCTTGTAAGATGTTCAACGTAATATTGAAACCAGAGTTTTGAGATGAGACTGAATTCCACATTTCACTAATTTCCTTCTGGGTTCTTTTCTCACAAATTTAAAGTATAAAATCCACAGACAGTAATGGAAGGGAAGAGTAAACGGAGTAGGTTTATTTAAGTGAGAAGTGATAGAACTCTTGCAATGTGGAGCTGTCCACATAGCAGGAAAACCCATTTTGGTGTGCTAGCTTAGGGATTTATATGGTTTTTGGGGTATGAGCATTCATCAAAATCTATATTAAACAAGCACTGCTAAAGTGTCAACGCTATTGGTTGTGTCTCAGCCTGAGTTGTAATCCTTCCTGTAACTCCCAGATTCACTCCCACCTTCCATTTCCTCACCTGAGACAAAGGAGTTGGCTCGAATGTCCCCAATGTAGAACTTCTGAAAAGGCCTTGAAGGTACCCACTAATATTTTTACAGGATAATATTCTTGTGTGGCCTCTCCTTTTGAATAAGACCTTAATTGGGGCCCTGGACATTTTACCCTCTATTCTATTTTCTACTATTTCAAATTTACTCACCTGGCTCTGTATTTCAACTTTGAAGTCATTCATTACCTTATTTAAAGAAATTTTTATATCCTAGATAGAAGAAATCTTCCCCTACAGAAGATATGCCTTTGTTTCTACCAGTAGCCTCAAGGGAAAACTGGAATCTAGAACACATACATAGATATTAGCTTCTCACTTAAGGATTTATTTTTTTTTTGTTTTTGTTTGTTTGATAACACAAGTGGTAATAATTCAAAGTAAAAACTCATGAGAGGGGCATAGCGCTTTTGCAGATTCTCAGGAGAATTTGTTTTTCCTACAACCCCCAAACAACATCAAGACATGCAGATCCTCTTTCCTTGCCTTTCTGCACACTGCCCTTTTACTGGCTTACTATTTTGCTTAAAATTTAACACTTTGGTCTCTAAAGCTGCCCACTTTGGATAGGACTTGGATGTTAACTCCCGACTTCTGCCCCAAGCAGCCATCAAATAAGAGATACTATGGGCAGATGCCTCTAGGGATGTTGTTAGTGATAAATATATCCTACAGTGGAGTGGTAAAGGAGGAGTCGCAGGTTATGAGAGAGAAAAATGTATATTTTAACTATATGCTTTTAACATAATTTTAATCAAATTGCCTCCAGGAAGCTACTCATTTTATGAGGAATGAATGAGAATAAATTTTGGAAAGTAGAGGCACTGCAGGAACTGGGAAAGCTAAAAGATACCAATGGAAAAATAAGAAAGTATCATTCATTCATTCAGTATCAGTTGGGCACCTGAAAGATACCAGATATGACAATTCTAGAACTTTGGAAGACAGATCAGTGGATAAGAATGACAAAAACCCTTGCCCGCAGGGAATTTACATTCTATCAAGTATTCCAGTAAGCTCAAGCTTACTGAGGTACCTGTGGTGTTGTAAGAACGGGGAAGACACAGCAGCAAGAGGTCCAAAGGAAGCTCAGGAGGAAGAAAGAGATGCAAAACAAAAGACTCCCCTACTTGGCCACTTTACTAATAATCAGATGCAACCCTTCGTTTTCAAGATTAGATTTGCAGTCTTAAAATGTTTGCTAAGGTTCTCTGTTGATGCTCTCGACTATGGGAGAAAATTTTTGCCTGCTACACCTTGGACAGAGGGCTAATATCCAGAATATATAGGGAACTCAAGAAACTAAAGTCCAAACTCACAAATAATCCAATCAATAAATGGGCTAAAGAACTCAAAAGGAACTTCTCTCCCGCGGAAATCCAGAAAGCCCATAAATATATGAGAAAATGCTCTACATCATTAGCTATAAGGGAAATGCAAATCAAAACTTCAATGAGATACCACCTCACTCCTGTTAGAGTGGCAAAAATGAAGAATACAAACAACGACAGATGCTGGAGGGGCTGTGGGAAAAGAGGAACACTACTAC